>OZ018317.1:124825024-125032524 GCA_963969495.1 Ceratothoa steindachneri | reverse complement strand
GCTACCGTCTGACGTCATAAGAGATATGTTGTAGCCAAAAATTGTAGCCGACTAACAGCGCCATCTACCGTGCGCACCGAATCTGAAATGTTACCCCCTTGTACTGCTCGTGCATTTGAACGGTAGACACCTCCTCTGGGAAGCCTATTCGATCAATCCCGGGGGGCAGTTCCTTGCTGACCTGATCGACCAACTGGAGATGGGCGTCCTTAATTTGGATGAGTTTACGCATTGACCTCCATGGTGGTGATCACTTTCCCATTCAGTTATCATTAGTTGTTCCGCTGCCGACTGAAAGACCATCTTCGTAGTGCTTGGCGGCGGGCACGATGGTGCGCATTGTAGGAAATTGCTTTCTCTGTCCAGGTCGAGGAGTTTAGGTCGGTAGATGAGGCCGTTGAGTTCTTCTCCAGTAACCTCATCCCCGTGGACCTAACTACAATTCTTAGAACGTGAGGCTGTTTTGCACCCCGATTGCTTCCGTGGTGGTCAGCCGAGTGTGAGGTGGCCCTCAAACAAAGGCGTTATGCCTAAATGCGCTATAGTCGCAGCCCGAACGATTTCCCTGTCGGTAAATTTTGTCGAGCTTTACCTAGATTCCTGTATGTTTTGAAGCACGCCCGCCGTTATTCTTGGCGGGCATACACGTTTTCACTTAACGGTAAGACCCCTTTTGAAGAGTCGGGGACCCTGCCTCCGTGGCGGAATCCTTCGGAATCGATTTATCAACACTATATAGGATGCTCCTCTGCTAGCATTCAATGCGCGTCGTGATGTCGTGGAAGGCGCCAATTGGACTTCACTTCCAGAGGCTGAGAATCCTTCAAAGACAGGTTTACATTAAGCGAGTTGTGTTCCGCTCTCGCTTCGTGCACGGACACCGCCTCTGGTCCGGACGATGTCCCGTATGCCATGCATCGATGCCTAAGTGATCGAGCAATGGCCTTTGTTAGATTTGTTCGACAGGATCTGGGAAGTGTGTATCCACCCAGAGTCCTGGCGAATAGCTACTGTGCTCTCTTTTCTCGAACATTGGACAGATGGCTCTACCCCAGCTGGTTTCCGCCAAATTCCTCTAGCTTCCTGCGTAATCAACGGTATCACATCGTTGCCCCCGGAAGATGTTTGCTCTACGCTCGATGTAGACGACCTTTCGATTTATTTTGGTACAGCCCAGATACCAACACTGCAGGGTCGACTCCAGTAGGCATTGACTCGCATCTCTCGCTATGCCGAATCGCACAGGTTTCGGTTTTTCTTGGCCAAGTCGGTAGGTACGGCGATTTATGCTCAAGGAGACAGTCGCCAGATGGGCTCTTAATTTTTTTTTTTTAAATCCTTAGCTTCTGCCGTTATCAACGGCCTCACCTTGACCCGGAATTGTTTTAAACAGAATTCGCTTGGAAGTGTTGGAATGCACCATTTCCTTGCTCTTGATTTCGCCCTAGGGCTCCCCAGTGATGCTCATATCCGCAGCCCTAGGGATTCTTTTCCCCCTACCATGGACATTATTTGTTCCGTGACGTTTGTTAACTCGAAGTTGACTACGGACTACGCACCCGCAGATGTATTGCGAAAGATACGACTCGATCCACCACACCAGTCTCCGCCTGAAGACCGGTGCCTTCCGCACGTCCCCTATTGAGAGCCTACTTCTCGATGCTGGAAAGATGCTTCTCGCTCTGCACCGTATACAGTGCATTCTGTGCCTGTACTCGTGTGCTCGGTGCCTCCCTCAGTCGCCAGCGGTCCGTATATCGTCGAGACTCGCCACTCATATCCTAAGCCGTTTGGGTTTAGGGCTAGGAAACTCATCGAGAGCTCAGTAAAGCTCTCGGGCTGATGGTGCCTCTTATTCTACCCAGGACGCCACCTTGGAGGGTACAACCTTTAACTATTTGTCGCCACGCCTCTGTTACCAAAGATTCTACAGCGCCCAGAGTATTGCGTTCTCCCTTTTTGGAGCACACAGCGTGTCGCGCTGGATCCTTGCCAGTCTATACGAATGGTCCCAAGTCCCAGAAGGGGATCGGTTTCCACTCCTGATTTCGAGATTATCTTCGCCTGGGTTCCTGGGAATGTAGGAATTGCCGGAGATGAGCTCTCCTATGAAGGCGCCAAAGAGTCCTCGAGGACGAGCGACCAGAACAGCGTTTCGTTCTTCCTCACACCGACTGCCTGGCAAAGAAGATGAGAGATGGTTGTGGGGAACTTAAAGTTACGTGCCATTGCGCCGCACTGTTCCCATGGAACCTACCCCCAAATACCGTGACGGTTTCAAGTTGCTTTCTATCGTCTCCGAATTGGACACACTGCCATTAGAAAAAGCGCTCGCCTGCAACTTACTGCGGCGACTGCGTTGTCCCCCGGACTAACTGTCACAATTTGTTCAATGTCCTAGTATCAGTAATCTTCCCACACGTTACCCCTCTCTTTACGGGAACGAGCGAGTGCGGTTCGTTACCGTTTGTGCCTTGTACTCGCAAAGAGTTCTTGCGCACAGACTTGTGGACTATCTGAGTTTTGGGAGGAGGATATCCTCCTCCATTTTATTAGACTCACTTTGGTTATGGTCGCATGATCCTGCGCTAGGAAGAGACGGTTCTGCCCCCGACGCCTATCATGCTTCCTTCTTTCTATTTTGCTTCTTATTTTGTTTTTGCTTTTCGTCTCACTTCCTACATTATTTTCTTTTTTTGTCCTTAGCCTCTCCCTGTCCGATAAGTGAATTGTATCAGTTCTCTATTTTCATCTTGCTCCGGCATCATTGCTGCTTCCTCATACCTAAGTTGCTCGCTGTATCTCTTCCTGTTTCATTGTTTCAGGGAGGTTTTCCTCTAGTTAAATGCTAGTAGCTAGCTGGATAGCTTTACCACACCAATTTCAAAATGTCTGTATCACTTCACTGTCAGTGGCTGATGCGCCAGAGCCATAATTGGGCTTAACTTCTTAACCACGCTTTTTTTCCAAGTCTTTCACTCGCGCTTGCTACCACCACTTTGAAATCCTTTACCCGTGTTCAGAAAAGAATCTAAAAAATATAAAGAGGTCAAATTATTTTTCAACAGTTATTTTAAAGTAAAAAACCCCTAATAGATATTTCAGAATCAGAAGTGCAAGGAAAACGCACGTCTCAAACATTTTGGCCGGAGGCCTCCTCGATTTTGAGGCCCTATGCTTCAGGCTGCCGAGCCAAATGCGCCCCTGCCTCCCACTCTCCATTGCACCCAACTGGTCTCCTCTGTTGCCAATTTGTACTATGAACCCACCGCACATTTTAACCTCACATTTCATCTGGAAGTGCGAGTTACCGTTGCTTAAAGCTAGAAAGCTAAAACCAACAAGGGCATCTCTCGCAAAAAGTTTGTAAGGGAAGATCTAAAGTGGTGGTTTATTATTAAGTAATTAAAATGAATGTACTAGTAAACTCCAGCACTGACGACTCAAAGGGGCAGCGGTAGTAAAAAGTAGGTGATACAGAGTGTTTAAGAGGTGCATCGAATCCAAACAAAAAGTCGCGTGCTCTCACTTATTCTGATTTATGACCTTACTACTTCAAAACTTTCCATAATTCCCGGGCTAGCCTTGGGAGGACCTTTACAATTATACCATTCGAAAGGCAATGTAAAACAACATAAGAGTATCAAGTTTCGTTAGAATCAGCCGAATAGTTATTGCTCCCGTCGCTCAAAAAAAAAAAGCAAAACGGGAATCGACATAGTGAGATGTAGAGTCGCTCGCGACTAAAAACTTTAGGGATGTCGACGGGAAACTTTTAAACTGTTCTGGAACAAATTAAAGAACAAAGAAACCCAAGTGTATGCACTTAGTTAGAACTTCCTCATTGCATTGAACCAATCTTGACCACCTCTTCTTCAACAGGGTCCCGCCTCTGTCAACATGAACGAACTTCTAGGATGGCATAGTTTTGCCAAAGCAGGAACAAGAGAATCTTTGGTTTTACAACCCTTCGTTTCAAAGAGTCCTTCCCCGATGGAGGCTATCCCAACGGGCAAGACTAGTGCTACCCTTTCTCACCTTCGTCCAGAGATCACCCACTCGGCCATCAGGAGGAACCCTAAGACTTTTTCCTCTACCTCCCCTTGCTCCCTCCCGACCATGAAACCCACTCGCAATTCCAATTCCCCGATGTCAAGCCCCGTAGATGGAAGCATTGAACACGAAATTGATTCGTCGGATTCCGAAGGCATCAAGTTTAGTGAAGATATTATGGATGCTAACCCCATCACCAACATCAGTGAGAATAACCAATGTGAATCTCCTCCCAACCTTGAAGATCCATCGTCAGATTCATCTAGGGACAGCATTTCTAAGTCAGGTAATTCGCTTGTCATATTCCTCAAATGTGGCAATGTTACTAACAACTCAGAACTCGGAAGGCAAAAGCATATCCATGAAAGGTACCAATCGGGTACTTCTTTCGTCATATGTTTCAATTCGACCGTTGGTAACTTCTTTTTACTTGGGTTTCCTTAGTTGTCTTTACGAAAATTTTACATTTGACCGGAGCTCAAAAGGTGTAATTTGGCTTAATGGCCAACAATATTTTTTTTTACGATTTTCTAGGTTATCTCTGGAAATGTTTGTCCAAGGAATCTGCCAAAGTTGCGGAAGCTCCAGCTGTGGTCCTGTGTTTTTGGTGCAAACGGATGTGCGAGGGAAAAAGCTCTACAGAATCAGATTCTGTCGCACTTAGCTTTCCCTTAACAAGTGGAGACAGGCATTTCTGTTCAGAAATTTGCTTCAACCAATGCAGAAGAGCTTCTTTCAAGAAATCTAAGGTGAGTGTGTCGTAGGTTTGTTTTTATTACTTGTTTTACCTCTCCATCTAATTAGTAAAACTTATTATCATCAGAATTGGTCATTTATCTCCAAATCACTTGGAACAAGAGACGCGTGGTGCCTCTAATCCTCTACGAACTTAAATCAGGCACACAAAGGGTTATACACCTTTTACACACATTTTCACTTCCCATAACTTCTGATGCAACTCATATTGAGTCACTATAAAGTCGATTAGGACTATATCGCAGTGCAGCATAAAAGTGTGTTAGTATCGACCACCCCCCGATGTAAGGGGTGCTAGTCTTTACTTTACCTTATTCCCATAAAGAGCCTAAATTAACTTGCCATTAATTTACAAACGCTACAAATATTATACTTAAGAGAAGATAAATTAATTGAAAAAGGCGAGATAGGATTATGTTACGGGAAGGGTTAAATCCCACAACACTAAAGAAAATTAAGAACTTCGTTATGAACACGAGATTCTAGAACGCCAATTATAGGCTAAGCTGGACTCTATGCCAGTCTTAAGAAACCCCAAATGTGTACAGACAGTTAAGTAACAAGGATAAGTTACATTAATTGCCTAAATCAGAGTTCAAATTATATATAGCACAGCGTAGTATTGGTAAGGCTAAACAAAGAAAATATAGAAAATTAATATATTAAAGTTATAAATGAATATACGAATATCATATTTACAGTTTATACAATACGTACAAAAAATAAAAAAATCTTAATAGTACTCATCACACGTGAGAGAGGTCTTAGGTACATAGGCGCCAAACTTGACAACTATAAGAGACTTACGTTGCAGTAGTAGTGCACTGAATAATCACACAAAACAATAGAGCACATTAATTGAATAGTTACACAAAACTAGAGCAAATCAATTCCAGTAGGAGCGCGTTAAGTGGTTGGAGGTTAAGTGGTTGGAGGTTAAGTGGTTGGAGGTTAAGTGGTTGGAGGTTAAGTGGTTGGAGGTTAAGTGGTTGGAGGTTAAGTGGTTGGAGGTTAAGTGGTTGGAGGTTAAGTGGTTGGAGGTTAAGTGGTTGGAGGTTAAGTGGTTGGAGGTTAAGTGGTTGGAGGTTAAGTGGTTGGAGGTTAAGTGGTTGGAGGTTAAGTGGTTGGAGGTTAAGTGGTTGGAGGTTAAGTGGTTGGAGGTTAAGTGGTTGGAGGTTAAGTGGTTGGAGGTTAAGTGGTTGGAGGTTAAGTGGTTGGAGGTGAACTGCCTAAAATTGGGGAACTTGAAACTTAAATATGTATCGGTAGCAAGTTAGTTGGTTGTGTGGGAGGAGGTTAGTTGGTTGCATGGGAGGAGGTTAGTTGGTTGTACTATGGGCAATTAATAAAGGAGTTGGAGATTGTTGCTCCAATATTACACAAATATACATTACAAATAAATATATTAAGCATTACAAATATACATTACAAATAGATATATTAAACATTACAAATATATACACAATTACATAAATTTACATAACTAGTAGTATACATAACAATTACTAAAGAAAACGGAGCGCCGCCTGTCCCCTATCTTCGCTGTGTGAAAGAATTCACGCCAAAATCAACACTAGTGTTAGCTTCCAATGTTGGCTCCTGGCTCTCTTCTTTGCAAATTCGTAAATAAGAGGACCCACCAGAGGGGGAGGGGGGTGGCAAGATTGAGAGAATACCCCTTCATATACCATGCTTCTAAAGTGTCCATCATCCTACCCCCTACCTCAAGTGGCGCGGGAGACGTAACCTCGTCCAAGAATCTCCCAGCGTCAGCGAAAACGAGAAAACGCAGGCGCATGTACCATTTCTTTCAATTTTCAACAACAGAATTCTTAAACATCCACCTAAAAAATAGACAAACAACGAATGGTAGAGAGACGAAAGCGGGTAGAGGAAAATCCATCGGTCAAAGATATTTTTCTAACAACTGACTCTGGGCGATACTTCATTCTTCATTCGCTGCTGCCGCTCGCTGAGCGCGGGCACACACACGCACTCTTCCATGTCGCTGAGTTCGTATTTCCCTACTCTCGCCTCATCACAAGAAGTACCAGTCCACAGTAACTTACCACGCACCCAGATCTCGAATAATTATTAAAGTGTGCATATATAACGGTGACGTTGCTTACTTTCCTCGTGCACACCGAGACACCTCATCAGTTTCTTTACAAACCTCTTTTCCAAAACTTTGGTGCTAACACCATCATTCAGTTTTGCTATTTAAAATGTGAAAAAAACAAGGATGATGGAATGGTTTTATTTTGTTCGTACATTTTCATACTACCTTGTCATTTCTAGTCATCGCTTAGTGTTTACATGAAATCATTTCATCTTAAATAGATCGGGATTGTTTTCCCGGACTTTCTCCCCATGAAAATACAGAATTATTATACAAACTTTGTCTGGTGAATACACGCAGATATTTTTGTAATTAGGAGGTCTCGATAGTTAAGAAAATTCGTAAGTTAAGTGATCTCCATGCCTACATAAATGTAAAGCTATGCGTGTTATGTGGTATCTATGGCTATGGACATTTCCTTGATTTGATTAACACTATGCGTAGGCTAGCACTCCATTACATGGACTTTAACAATAGAAGCTTAAATATTTGTTTTTTTTTAATTAAGAAATGTTAGTTATTGGCCAAAACTAGGATTGCAATCATAGATAGTCTCTCCGACCCGGTAAAATATCTTGGAATGGCGTCCTTAAGACGATAATTTGACTAAGGATTGCCCCAAATACACAAACTAATTTTAAAGTCGCCCCTCTCTCCACTTTTAAGTGATCCTTGTACAATGGATATCAGCCCCAAAAGTTGTATAATTTGTTGCCCCTAAGGGGCAGGACGATGTGTTTTCCTGACCGCCGTGCTTACTGGACTCAGCGCCCCGTCTGATCTCTCTTCCTTCTGCAAGCATCTTCTTTCTTACCTACTCTCCTCATCTCCTTCACCGAGGGTGGGGGGGGGGTTAGGCTGAGTAGCCTGATACACTTGGTCCTAACGGCCTGACTACAAATTAGGGAAGCCTATCCCTGAGTTGACTGGAACTTCCCGCGGGAGTAGCATATCCTGTTTCGTTTGTTCCACTTGATATCCGGAGGAGCTGCCCATCCTCCCGGCCTGAGTGCAAACTAGGGAAGACCTGTCACTGGATTGACGTGAACTCTCTGATGAGGCTTGGGCAAACTGTTGGTGCGCTTTCCTTCTCGCCCCCCTTCAGCACTCCTTTACCTTTATTCACTCATTTATTATTATCATTATTATTATTATTATATTACGGCTATCCCTTCAACCTTTTCTACTTGCACTTTGTACCAGGAGTAATGTTTCCACCTGTACAGAGTTCGGTCCGGTAGCCATGGTACCTTGGTGGACTGCATGCCATCTTGGGATCACCTAGCATTAAAGTATGATAATAATAGGTGATCACCCACCGTACTCTTTAGTGGATCCGCCTATCTCTACTTATCTATATTCCCTACCCTCCTATCCCTTTCTAAACTTGCTCTTCTATCCACAGAGTTTCTGGTTGCCTGGCGCACTTTCGTCCTCTTTGGGCCCTTAGTCGAATGGCAGTGTATACCGTGAGATCCCTGCTTAATGCGTGGGCCGAAAGCCCGCTGGCTAAGGCAAGTAGTAGGTACCGGGTGTGTAGGGCAGTCGACTCAGCTCACCTTCTTCCATTATACATTTAAGGTGGCTACGACGGCACCATTCTTCATGTTTATAGTTCAAAAACATCTACTCCGCATGCTAGTGAACAACGAGATGAAACCAATGTGGTTCCCTCCCCCCTCCCCCCCATCCACTGAACTTTTTCAGGCACAGATCAAAAGTATGACCACAATGGAGAACAGATCTAGATTAACCTTAAGGGGCCCCAGGTTAAACCAAAAAGCAGTTATTGAACCTTATAATACTCTTCTGTATCATCTCCCTCAGTCTCAAATGAATCGTTTTAGGCACCTACCAGGATGGACCACGACCACGAACAGGACGAAATGGAACCAGCTACAATAATGCACAGCTTAAGCCAGACTCTCAACTTGAGACTTTTTGGCATCTCAACCAACCCACTTCCCAAACCCATAAATTCAATGGAAATCATGAAAGGAATAATGGATGGAAGGTATAAATAGGATTATGATGCAGACTACACAGAATAAGAGGTCTATGAAACACTGACTACCGGACAAATAGAAATCAGACCAGAATCGTGCCTCACCATCACCCAAGACTCGTACAAAATAAAGAGAACCGGCAAAGGGAGATCTCCAGCCCGCGAACGGAAAAACAGCCAGAAACAACCCCGTAAGAAATAGATAATGGAATACAGAATCTGCTACATAAAAAAGCTAAAAATATTTACAATAGATGTAAACGGCTGGCACAACAAATGACAAATCTATAATGAAATCATAAGAAAAGTCGATCCTGATATAGTCCTAATTACTGAACATGAAAATAACCTTAATAACGACCATATTAAGATCTAGAATTACGAAGTAATAACGGCCAATTACTCAAATGTTAGATACGACAGGGTGGCCTTAGCCATGAAGACAGGAATACCTCTCCAAGAAGTAAACGACCTAGAAGAATCATATCTCGTTGTGAAGATCAAAATGACTTACGACGACCTAATATTAGCTGTCGGATACCTAGCCCCAAGGCTCACATATCTCCCTGCCTATCATTTTTGCGCCTATTTCGAAGGAATTCATCAGTCATCATGATCGGCGATCTCAATTCAAGATGCAGAGAAACGGGGTACTGCAAAAATCGGGCCCAGACTTCCCCACGTTCTTAACAGAAAGATCTGCAACAACGCTCGATATAGTTCTAACAAATCTCACATTCGCCCGTAACCACATCACAATAACGGAACCATAAATTCCATTGGATCATCTGAGCATGATCACAAATGTCTCAACTTCTCCAATACAAGTGAAGTACCCCGACGCAAATGTCTCAGAAAGGCTGACTGGGACCGATACAGTAGACAACTGGAGGACATACATTCCCAGATAACTGACGGCTATACAAACCGTGAGATTAAAGAGAGAATCAGATATATATCGGAGAGGATAATAGAAGCAGATCGTCATACGATACCGTGGACCCAACACAAAACTCTCCCCGCTCCGAGATGGGATACAAATATCCAAGAGGAGATGACTAACCTATAAAATTTAATCGGGGAGATTAACCAAGTTAAGAACTCGTACCATCGTAACATCGAACTTAATAGACTGAGGAACCTCATAAAACAACAAATTACGGAAAAGAACACCGAAACATGGAATGATATTAGAACCAGGATAGACACTGAGAAGAAACCCCAGTAAATTTTGGAGTCAGATAAAGAGACTTAGATGAACCCCTCCTAAGGAAGGAATCAAGATCAAAATGGAAAGCAAGGAAATCACAAATACGAAGGAGATCGAAGGGCATTTTAGATCGTACTGGCAGAAGAAATTTGACATAGGTCAAGATGAAAATAGAGATTTCGACGCTGATTACGAAGCAGAGGTTGTCGAAAATCTTAGAACAAGACGAAAAACGATGGTTCCGTACCCTCAAGTTGACAGCTTGAGACAGAATCTTGCAGAAGGTGCACCGTTCAGTCAAGCAGATTACGAGCAAGTCTTGAAGTCATTCAAACAAAAAACACCAGTCATCTCAGGTATCACAAAAATGCACCTACAAAAGGCCCCACCAAACATCAACAAGGAAATACTTAATATTTTCGACACATGTCTCAATACAGGATATTTCCCAAAAGCATTTAAGATCGCAAAAATAATATTCCTTCCAAAACCTGGGAAGCTAAAAACCGATCTAAAGAGCTATCGACCGATATCCTTGCTCGAATTCATAAGCAAAATTCTCGAAAAGCTGTTAAATAACAGATTAAGAAACCATCTCGAGACACACAACTTATATAACACGCAACAGCATGGTTTCCGAAGAAGGTTAGGCACGGAAATGGCCCTGGCTCTTATCACAGAGAGGATTGCCTTTGCTAAAGCAAGGGACCATAGAATCGTCTTTGTTCTGAGAGACGTGGTATCTGCCTTCGACAAAGTCTGGAGCCCGAGCATTAAGACGAAAGTCGCTAGCCTCGGCCTGCAGGACAATTTCAGCAGAATTATATATAACTATCTGGACGAACGGAAAATTAAAATAACTATTAATGACTACGAAGGGCAACTCTTCAGGCTGTGCACCGGAGTGCCTCAAGGAGGCTGCCTTAGTTCCACCCTTTACGTGATCTATACGAATGACCTCCCTCACCCTGATTATGACTTGGAACAGAATATCCAACTGGCCGATGACATTACACAGATCGTGACAAGCGACTATCCGAACCCTAGGGACGTTGCCAACAGAAAAGGTTAATAGATGAGCACACTTAACAACTACAATATAAGAAATAAAATCAGAACCAACGAAGTCAAATTTAAAGTGATTCCGATAAGACGCCGTAAAACATCGAACATCCGTTCAAACGGCAAAAACTACCCCTATACGCATGATGGCAAAGTCCTTGAACTAAAGATCACGTCAAATGGATATGTTTCACGCTGCAAGGAAAGAGCGGAGGCAGGCCGGAGGGTCCTCAGTTCGTTTTATAGGTTCAAACAACTCTCGCCCGCAAATAAACGCAAATTATATATCACACTGGTAAGACCAGTCCTTCTTTACCCGACCATACCGCTCCATACCCTCAGTAGATGCGCCCTGAGGAAACCTCAATAGAGTAGTAATATGGGGCAACCTTTCTGGGTCATAATTCCTTTACTTACCCACAGAACTGCAACTGGTGATGTCCGTCGGTGAAATCGACATAAGTTACCGAATTGGACTCCATCAATCTAACACTCCATAACCAAGTGAAAGAAATATGGCAAAGGATTCAAAATAACATGGCCCCCCGAGATGACAAACCAGATAAGACTACCTGATGTTAACCACGAGCTGACCTTCAAATACCCATTTCAAAGCAGCCAGATCCTGGCCCAAGCAGATGCTACAGCGATATACTAATGACCTTTACCGAAACCAACTCCAAAAGTACATTGAAATTATGAACAAATGATTTTAATAATAATAAAAAAGAAGATCCATCATAGTGTTAAAACAATAAATAAAATAAAATAAAAAGATCCGTAGTGGACAAAAAAGAAAAAGCGGTGAGTTCTCCGTCAAAATTGGAACACCGAAAAATAGAACAAAGGCTTGAAAGCTTTTACCACACAAGACAGCCAAGATAACTGTTATTTGACCAGAAGAAAACAGAGTTAGCCAGTTAACCTGGTACACACTTCTTACACTTATATACACACCTTCAGACTTTTTTCTCCTATCTATTCATACACATTTCTAACTTACACCATCATTGATCATTGATCCTGTTCATTCCTTGAAAAGGTCTTTAAGAATAAAGTCCAAAGCATCGGAATCGTTTTTCACTTTTCCTTTGTGGGTGTATCGCATATATATATATATATATATATATATATATATATATATATATATATATATATATATATATATATATATATATATCAATTCATTTACACGAACGTAAATAAGAACTCTCTACATGGTATTTTCCCAGACTGCAATCTTCCCAAATCAAGAGCCTCGCTCGCGCGATAAGTCATTTAATCATTTCTGCCAAACTGGTATCTTTTTATTTGGGCGCCGAGAAGCTAAACGAGGAGCCGCATAAATGTTTTCAAAACTTTCTCCCAACTTGTTAATCCTTTTCTCAGACAAAATTTTTTATAACAAATTCAGATAGTTTCTCTCTCTCTCTCTCTTGAATACACATCATCGAACATTCATTTTAGACGAAGCTCCTCCCCAGAAACACAATTGGCCATCAAAACTAGTCGTGCCAACTTTATTCTCACATTAAAAATCCAACTTTATAGAACATTATCTTACATTAGATGAAATCACTTCAGGAAGCACAAGTCTCTTCCATTCGTCTTCATATTGTGCCCCATCCACTGTGGAATGACTTTTAATTCACTTCCTTAAGCAGTCCTCGCTGGATAGGATTCGCGAGTCTTTCCATTCGCATTCGCATTCACATTCACATTCACTTCTCCCACGAAAAAAGGGAATTGGACTCACCAACTCCAGATTAAAGTTATTTTTATCAAGTTGTTAATAAATTCCAATATGAATTTGTTTAACACCCTCATAAACGAACTCGAATCCCGAATTTTTATTTATAAGCAGAGAAGAAATATTTGTTCCTCCTCCCCAGAAACACAATTGGCCATCAAAACTAGTCGTGCCAACTTTATTCTCACATTAAAAATCCAACTTTATAGAACATTATCTTACATTAGATGAAATCACTTCAGGAAGCACAAGTCTCTTCCATTCGTCTTCATATTGTGCCCCATCCACTGTGGAATGACTTTTAATTCACTTCCTTAAGCAGTCCTCGCTGGATAGGATTCGCGAGTCTTTCCATTCGCATTCGCATTCACATTCACATTCACTTCTCCCACGAAAAAAGGGAATTGGACTCACCAACTCCAGATTAAAGTTATTTTTATCAAGTTGTTAATAAATTCCAATATGAATTTGTTTAACACCCTCATAAACGAACTCGAATCCCGAATTTTTATTTATAAGCAGAGAAGAAATATTTGTTCCAATAAAGAACTGGTGATCCGCCACAATAAAAAAAAACATCTTTCCCCGCTATTCAGCGGAAAAAACTTTGTGTACAACCCTGTATCAATTTATGCTATAACATGAATATTCAAAAGTTAAACGTAGATCAACTGCTATATTCATCCATAAATTGTTGTAATTTGACGTCACTACTCGTAGTAGAGCGTCATTTCAAGATAGCATTTGCAAAGAATATCTAGGACTAAATAAATCTTCGTTTTTTTTAATCATTTTTTTTAATTAAATCTTTAAAATTATTGACTTTTCTTATTTTTCTCAATTTAATGGGCACAAACGAAGGTAATAAGAGCCTTTCTTCTCTCTCAGGTCTGTGATTGGTGCAGACATGTCAGACCTACTGTCACTTATGTCGATTTCACCGACGGACATCACCAGTTGCAGTTCTGTGGGTAAGTAAAGGAATTATGACCCAGAAAGGTTGCCCCATATTAATATTAATATGTTCGCTTCCAGATCATTTAAATTTTCTTCCAATCTATGAGGAAGTCTTATATAGTGATTTTGTCCGCATAATTTGAGCGACACAATGAACGATAAAGCCTTTGAGATTCATATTTATGTACCGTCGCTCACATATAAAAAAAAAAACTTGTTGGAGTTTTACCACTGATATCAGGATGAGCTTTATTTCTCAGTTAGACCTATTGTTTAACGACAGATCCGAACCACAGACTCCATCCAGCAACAAACCACAATCGATATGGCTAAGTGCGCTATAATTGGAAGCTTACCAGTGGCACCACTCCTCTCTGAGCAAGTTAGTTAGTTAATTAGTTAGTCAGTGCCAATCCTTCCATGATACTGGGAGGATCCCCCACCGGGTAATAAAATTTATATTAGGTTGAGGAATAAGTTCTTGCGTTTTTTTTATGTTGTGTTGATTTAAGTTTTGTTGACGTAATTTGTGCACATATTAAGAAACAATAATAAATAATGAGAGCAAAATTTGCAAAGGTTAGGCCCCGTCTCTTAACAGCGTAGACTATTAGGCTTTTGTTTTGGCTACGTCTTGAAGTTGAGTAATAAGTCATTGCGGGTAATTTAAAAGTTGTGTTAATTTAATTTTTGTTCTGTAACCTCAAAATGAAATGTCAAGTTGGAAGAAAGACGCATTTTCGACACTTGTTGTTATTCATTTTCAATCGAGACGGGAACAATGCAAACGCAGCCACAGCTCGTCGCGATAGTTGTGCTGTGTACGGAGAAAATGCTTTATCAGAAAGGACAGCTCAGTGGTGGTTTTCACATTTCAAAAACGGTCATTTCAATCTTAATGACGAAGAACGTTCTGGTCGCCCCATTAAGTTGGATGAAGATCGATTGAACGACCTTCTTTATGAAAATCCTCTTCAATCGACTAAAGAATTGGCTGTACAATCAACGAGTGATCAGAAAAATGTAGTGAATCACCTTTATTCGATGGGGAAAGTTAAAAAACTCGGTGCATGGGTTCCGCAAGCTTTGTGCGAAAGCAACAAACTTCAACGCTCCACGATTGCCGCAGGTTTGCTTGCTCGTTACAAGGCTACTCGTGGATATAAGGACAGATTTATTCACCGCATCATCACTGGCGACGAAAAGAGGTGTGTTTATGTCAACATGAACCATTGAAAACAATGGCTTAGACCCAATAAAAAAACACTTCCGCGATTAAAGCAAGGACTTCATCCACGAAAGACGATGCTGTGTTTGTGGTGAGATTTTGAAGGTATCATTCTTTATGAGCTCCTTGCGAACAACGAGATTGTCAATGCAGAACTCTACGTTCAACAAATGTATCGACTCGCCGAAGCTATTCGTGAAAAGTGACCTCATCGACGTTATGGAGTCCTTTTTCAACACGACAATGCTCGTCCTCACATTGCCAATATGACAAAAGACGCCATCCAAACGCTTAATTTTGAAATCCTGCTGCATCCTCCATTTTCGTCAGACTTGGCTCCATCGGATTTTCATCTGTTCCGATCGCTCTCCAACAATTTGTGCGGCGTTTCGTTCAATACTGATGTGGAATTAAGAGCCTGGTTAGACAAATTCTTCGAGTCAAAATCCAGAGATTTTTATTGCAGAGGCATCGAAAAACTAGTTGAACGTTGGGAAGAAGTCGTAAATAACAACGGAGAATACATTATTGATTAAATTGCATATTGTTATCAATTAAAAATGAAGTTTTTCAAAAATTGTTAATGGTAATGAATAAATTTGATAAAACCACAAGAACCTATTCGCTGGTCGGCCAGAGGGCCCCAGGTCCTCTTTTGGGGAGAGGTGCCAGGAAGTATTATGTTTTGACACCAAACTGCGTTCAGGTGGAAGCCTTCGTCACCTCGGGGGAGAGGAATCTGTTCCGCGTCAGAGGTACGTGGATATAGATACCCATCGGCAGGATTCCTTGGAGCAGAGTGTGTTCGTGTGTTGTGCTGTAAAGGCGGGGGAGGAAAGGAATCAGTGTTGTAATTGGCTATGCGTGAGATGAGAGGTGTAAGATCTACTCACCCGAAAACGGGATGAGCACAGCGCGTCCACCAATTGGTAGCCAGATCTCTACGTGCGCTAACGTTTGTGTCCGCTCATGCTGAGATCAAACCCGGTACCGTGACGTTGGTAAGCCAATGCCGTATCCACTTGGCTAGCAAGAGCTCTCCCCTTTGTTAGCTATCGTTGTAATAATGCTCTTAGTCAATGTTTTTAAAAGTTGAATAATGCACAAACTGTGTGCGCCTGACTGGTGGAGGAGAAAGTTAGACTGAGCTAAGTAAAATCGGGTGGACTCAGGATTTCAAGCTTTCAAGGAGTGAAAGGTTAGGGCACTACTGCCCTAGCTGGATTACAATTAAGATACGAAACAGTTTTAACTAATTGTTTTGGAGAAAGAATTTAGAATAATTTTCGGTCGTATAATTAACTAGTGAAATTTATAACAAAAAAATACTATCCGAAATACAAAGCAGTGGTATTAAAACAGCTTGTTCACTTAAATTATTGTCAAGTTATATTTATGCTACGTGATTAGTCTAGGAATTCGGTTTGCAACCAGCTATTTTCATTAGTTCACACCGCTTTAAAGTGGTTTATTACGTTAAGCTTCGTGAAATTTCTTTACCGGCTAACAGTTCGAGGGAGATCGCGAACAAAAAATGCGGGAGGCGACAGACTAGTTGAAGAAATTAGCGATGGAGTGCGGGCACGAGTGAGTGGACGAAGACTTGCTCTTTATATATTATTTGCGTCGTTTCGCCTGTTTATATGCAAGGCTCCCTGTTAGAGGAATACCCTCGAGCTGATCTCTCCCCACCCAGGAGAGACCGAACTAGTTCTCCCGGCCATAATTTTTGTGGATACCTGGCGTTTTAGCCCCAGGAGCAACAGCTATATGATGAGACGAATTCCTAAGCTGGCTGTAGGACTGGATGTGTTTGGTAAACCCGTGTTTGCAGGGCCACGCTTAGGTCAGTTGATGTGAGAGGCGTATATTATATTCCTTTAATTGTGGAATTGGGATGTTCCTTTCACTTAAGAAATTCGATAATGTTAATATATACCATGAATACTTATCATTACACACTATTTTAACTCTGGAAATTTTCTGGATTTTTTTTCGTTTAGAAGAAAAAAAGTGTATGTACAAATTGACCAAGAGCCAAATTTCCGGATATGGATATATTCATGGCCAAAAGTTTTGATATTATGTAGTTTGGAGTATATTTTTTAAGGCAAAAAAATTACAAATGGTGAAGTTCAGAAAAATGAATATGATGATCGAATTTTGGGGAATTTAAAAAAAAAAAATAATTATAAATGGTAGAATTATGAAAATTTATTAAAATTTAGACATGGCTCTTTTAGCTTTTTATTTTTTAGTAGATTCGAATGTTTTATCGAAATTATTTCTAAAATAGATTTTCAATTTTAATCTTTAACAGGAGGAAATAGCTACTGCATCTAAAATCGAGCGAAGCAAATTGATATTATAACAACAAATTTAGTTCGAAAAAAAACAGACCAAGAGTTTAATATTATGAGATATTTACTGGAAACCTTTAAATTTTTTAGACCAAAAACCCAATGCCTAAGACGGATAGGCCGTAGGCTACAGAGCTTGCGAAGCACAAGCTCCTCCTATAAAGAGGAGTGACACCCCTTGCTTCTGGCCCCTCCAGGTCTAGGAGCACGGTATGCCAGGAACCCCTTTGCGGGTTCTTCCTCACCCCCGCCATCGCGTTTCCCTGGTAGAGATATCGGCACAGAGGGTTTACATCCAACCTCGGCTAAAACCAGAGTCACCCCCCTATCCCTCCGTGACCATTCCTGATATGGAGACACAGCCTTAGATTCAGAAGAGGCAACACCTCTGAAGGTGGCCGTTAGGCCATCTTCCCGGGCCCCGTAAGGGGCACGGCGATGTCTTTTTCTGGCCGCCTCTCTTCCTTCCTCCACGTAAGGAAGCGGCGATTTGCCTTCCTGGCTGCAGTGCTGACAGGACTCAGCGCCCCGTCTAGCCTCAGCTTGGCCTCTTCTCTTTCTTTCAGGTAGCCTGCGTTCTACCCTGCTTCCTCACTTTCCTTACAAACTTTCCCACAACTTTCTCTGGTCAGCCTCTAATTTCACAGGGTAGATGCTGACCAGCTTCCTTTCACCCAACTATCCCGGATCGGAGCTGAGAGGGAAGGAGACAACGTTACTTCACCCCTGAGCTCCGGTTTGGGGTGGTGGGTTTTTAACAACCTGCTTCATCCCCATCCACACCTTCCTCACTTCCCCTTTCTTTCTGCTTTCAATCTCTATTCATTTTACGCTGTGCATGATGTGGAGTCGCCATGCCGATGGGCTTCCAGGCTATTAGGCGGGAGGAGTGCCCCCAAATGGCGGCAACTATCTCTGCCAGCCCCGTACTCACACCTCGCAGAGCGGGGCTAACGCGTGGGGTGATTAACGTATGCATCCCGTAGAATAAATAGTCACCAAGACCAATGATGAAGACCCAAAAGAATTTTATCTCTCTCTACTTTCCCCTGTAAAATCGACGGAGCTGCCCTCTGGCAGATCCATAAAAAATGGAGCCCTCCCCCCCCGGATAGGAGGCTTACTACTCTCCTTTGCCTATAGGTGTAGGGGACTACCCCTCACCCCCTTCTCTAGAGTCGCCTTTGGGCGACTCCCTCTCAACAGCGGCTGTCCGACCTTTACTTTCTAAGGGGAAGTGTTTGAGCCCGTTGGCGTCAAACAATTCCTCGTCATACACTCTAGTGATGGCAGGCCGCATGTTGGCTGAGAGCAACATGATCTATCAGAGGAGAGCCTTACCTACCATGATTGTACAGATCCGAAGGTAACCCGTTTCTCGGAGGGTGGCCTTCTGGCGAATGCGTTGAATCCATTCTAGACGGCCATGATTACTGCCCTTCGGACATTGGATGGCATGCCGGTGAGTGTGACGCCGCACTTTACCATGAGCTTCGTCAAAGGTGTAATTTATGCGAGGGACCTCGTGGACTACTCTATAGATGACATCACCCTAGAGCTGGCCGACCATGGAGCGGTCAAGGTCGAACGTATGATGAGAAAACAAGGAGGAGCCTCGAGACTCACCCCTCAACTCTTCGTCACGTTCAACTATGATAAGCTCCCCGAGTCGGTGCGTGCCGGTGGTATCGCTACTGCGTGAAGGCATTCATGCCTGCCACTGCCGCGGAGGTGCTATTACTGTCACCGCTTCGGCCATACTAATCGCTCTTGTAGGCGCGCAAAGTCGGGGTTACCCGAAGTCTGTGTAAGTTGCTCCAAGGCTGCACACGAGAAGTCCAAGTCGGCTGTGACCAAGTGTGTCAATTTCGGAGAGCCGCACCCTGCTTCCTCGAAGCAATATAGTGCGTATCTCTTTGAGAAGGAAATCCTGGCACTTCAGGCCCAGGATCCTCTCTCATTTCGCGAGGCTAAGAACCTGGTCTTAGCGCGCCTGTCTCTGCCTGGGACGTCTTATGCTTTAATGCTAAGAAAGACGACAGCCACACTTCACTTACTCGAGGCAATGTGGTGAGTATCTCCTAGAGTAGAAAATCCTGGCCGTTCAGGCTACAAGTTGTCTCTCATTTCGCGAGGCTAAGGACTTGATCCTTGCGTGCCTGGCGCTGCCTGGGAATTCTTATGCCTCAATCTTTAAAAAATCACCATCTACTCCAGGCCTACGTGCACGGTTGCTCCCGTGCTCATCCGGACTCCATTTGCGGGTTCTACTCACCCCTAGCGCTTTCCTTAGAGAACTGGTGATACAAAGAGTTAACACTCAGCCTTGGCTAACCTTCCCCCAGCAAGACCGTTTTCCGTAAGGCGAAACGGCCGCGCGCCTTCATCGAGTAGTTAGACTCATAGTAAGCAACACCCCTGAAGGTGGTGGTGAGGCTGTCTTACGAGGTTCCTGACTACTTGTTTTTTCCCTTATTTCAAGCAGTAGAAGTGCAGCTGCACCTGGATAGGATGCATACTGTTATTTCTGTGTACATTCCACCAGCAGTTGACTTCGACGGAAGGGACTTCCACCGGGTCGTGGCACGGTTGCCGAGGCCCTTTCTACTGCTCGGGGATTTGAACGGTAGACACCTCCTCTTGAGAGAATCCTTGATCAATTCCAGGGGTCAGGCCCTGGCTGACCTAATCAACGAGCTGGAGATAGGTGTCCTAAATGTGGATGAGTTTACGTATCGCTACCCGAGAACCACTTCATTTTCCTGCTTTGAAATATCCCTGTGTTCTCCAGATGCACAGCTTGATTTTAGGTGGAAAGTGCTCGATGACCTCCATGGTAGTGATCACTTTTCCCATTTGGATATAACTTTTTATTCTACTGTCGAATGAAAGACCAGCCTGGTGGTACTTTGCGCGGGCCAAGTGATACACCTTATAGGAAATGATTGATTTCTCTGTCCAGGTCGAGGAGTTTAGGTCAATGGATGAGATCGTTGAGTTCTCCGGCCACCTCATCGTTGTGGGCTTAACTACTATGCCTATAACGTCTGGACTTTCAGTACGCCAAACCGACCGCTTCCGTACAGGTTAGCCGAGTGTGAGACCCCTCTCAAATAAAAGCGTTTTGCCTTCATGCGTTATTAGCGCCGCCAGAACGATTTCATCGTCTGAATTTCGTCGAGCTAGGGGTAGGTTCCGGTAATGTTTCAAAGCACGCCCCCCGCTCTTCCTGGAGGGCATATGTGTCTTCGCTTAACGGGAATATCCTTCTAGCAGAGGTGTGAAAGATAGTCAAAAGGTATGGGGGAAATTTTCGCAGATCTTCCTCCAGTTCTCCAGCAGAATGAGACTGAAATTTCGGACCTCACGTCCTTGGCGGAATTCATCGTGACCGCTTTCTCCACGTTCTCTAGCCGGGATTCTGCTCCGCCAGCATTCAATGTATGTCGTGATGTCGCCGAAGACCGCCTATTTGAGCTTACCTCCAGAGGCGGAGAACACTTCAACAACAGCTTTACATTGAGTTAGTTGCGTTGGCTCTCGCTCCGTTCACGGAAACCACTCCTGGTCCGGACGATGACCCGTATGCCATGCTTTTTCACATAGATTTGTTCAGCACGACCTGGACACAGGGTATCCTCTCCCAGACTCCTGGTGAATAGCAAACGAAGGAGAGATAACTCTATCCCAGCCGGTTTCCGCCTAATCTCTTTAACCTCCTGCGTGTGTAAGTTAATGGAGAAATTGGTAAATATTAGATCAGCATTTTTTCTAGACAGCAGGGGCCACCTGTCTTCAGCACAGTGTGACTTTCGCAAGTTTCACTCCACGTCGGATGCTCTGCTCCGACTGGAAAATGCCGTCTACGAAACCTTCGTTCGTAGACAGCACTAGGCCACGGCGTTTTTCAATCTGGAGAATGCCTATGATACCGCATGGTGATACGGTATCATGGAGATTCTGCAAACGATAGGGACGAGGGGACGCCTCCCAATCTTTATATCTGAATTTCTTCGAGATGGTCGATTCCGCGTACAGTTGGGGAGCCCTCTTTGCCCTAAGCATCAACAGCATCACCTCGGTGCTGCCGTATCCCCTCTGTTTGAAGTTAGCGGGGCTCTTCCAGGTGCTGCGTCTGTCTTCACGGGGGACAAACTGGTTGCAATATACCGCGAAGTACGTGAGATAACGCGTTATACCCGGTTCGGAGACCGGATTGTGATCTTTAGCGATTCATAAAGCGACCTGACTGCTCACGGGCATTGTAATCTCCACACTCCCTTTTTCTCCGTATTCAATGTGCTACGATTGCTGCGAGCCAGGCGGATGTTGAGATTATCTTCTGCTGGGTTCCTGGACATGTGAGAATGAGGGCGCCAGAAAGCCCAAGAGGACTGGGCGATCAGACTAGTGTTTTGCTTTTCCTCACACACACACACACACACACACTACATGACAGGAATCAGGGCAGACAAAGAAGTAGTTCGGGGACGACCAAGAGGAATTAATTTAAGTTTTGTGTCATTGCGCCATGACTGTTCCCATGGACCTCCCCTCAATGTCCCGACAGCTTCAGGTCGATTTCTGTCGACTTCGAATTGACCATCGTCACGAAACTCACCGCCATTTGATGGAGTACTACACTGCACGTTTCTGCGACGACTGCGTTGCCCTTGAGACTGCTCGGCACATACTTGTTGAATGTCACACTTCGGGTGATCTTCGCGCTCATTACGTCCCAATATCGGGACGAACGGGTTTCACTACCGCTTGTCCCTTCCACTCGGTACAGTTCTTGCATACAAGCCTGTGGACTATCTGTTTTTTTGTTTTTTTTTTGGGGGGGGGATGTATGCTGGCCTCCTCCATTTTATTTGACTTGTTGTTGTTGATTTCATGTTCCTGCGCCGAGGAGTGGGGTGGGGTGGGGGGCTTCCTCGGCGCTAAAGCATGCTGCCTTCTTGCATTTGTTTGGTTTGGAAATTTGAGAGTAGCCTAGCCCTAGGTTGAAATTTTAATTACGCCGACTTATGCACTTGAAGGCATTCGCCAGATGCGCCTTTTCACTTTTTTTTTTTAATTCGACTTATGGCAAACAAAGATCTGATTTCCTACTCGATCAATGTTTCAATTTCCATGACGATTCAGTTGCTTTAATAATATAATCTTTCTTTGTATATTATTTATAAGTATACTTTTGGTACCTTTAAACAAATTCAAATTCGTAATTTTGAGGTAAGATTTCTTCTAGATTCTCGCTTTCTCTCCTACGCATTTTTGCTTATGTGTTATCCTTTATTCCTATCTTGCTATTTAAACTTAGTTTCCAAGGGAACATCGAGTGGATTTTCCCTTGCAGGTATATAATCTGTAAATCCAAGTCCGAAGTATCCTCTCGCTTACTTCGGTTATGTGCCCTTAAATTCGCCACTTTTACCAGACTGTCTACATAAACCTTTATTGGGTATACTTTGGATTTCTACTGTGGCGTATCCACCCACGAGGGAGTCTAATACCTGTATTGCAAAAGTCCCGTTGCACTCATTACAACGTTCTCAACAAAGGACACAATGCTAATTTTGATGCAGTTATACACGTTTTTTTATTGTTTTCATATATAAATGTGTTTACATTGTAATATTAATCAATGTAGCCGCCCTCAGTGGTGAGCACACACCCCAGGGAGAACTGAAGGCCACGCAAACGCTGCCTTCATCATACTGGCACACATGCAGTTGACCGAAGACTTCAGTTCGTCGATGTTGTTGTGACGGACCTAGCAGGCCTTGACATCGACATGCGCCAACACGCTGTAGTCGAGTTTATTGAGGTCGCGCGACTGCGGCCGCCAAAATTCCTTCGACCAGATGTTCATGTTCAACCACAACAACTCTTGCACGGTCTCGGCTGTGTGTACTAGGTCAACATCCTTCTGAAAGGCGTAATCCGCCTTCTTCGTGATCTTTCTCATCCAGGGCAGGACTTTCGTGATCAGGATATCCCTGTAATCGGCCGCCGTCAGCCTATAACCAGCTCCAAATCACACCGGAGACATATTCTCGCCATTCGAAGCCATGACGCCGAGCATCTCACGGAGGCACGGGTTGCCAGTAGTGGACACGTGGCAGACCTCGGAGATATCTAAGCCGAAGCTTACCACGCCGTCGTTCTAGTTTGGATGACCGGATCGACCCTGAAAGGTTTTTTCCTCAGAAAAAAATGAGAATTCGATTGCCATGACTCTTCAAGTCGTTGAAGAGTGGCCTGCAGCATACGATAGGTAGGCAGAGGCCTTTATACGTACCTCAAGCTCTTGCCGCCCTCCTTCTTGGCGCACTGGGCACAGTGGCAACCGAGATGTTCTTCGGATCACTTTCACAGCTTAACGGTTGACAAGTTGAGGTCTGCCTGAGTGAGGTTGATCTTTGAGATCTCCCCCTTCTTGAGTCTCTCCGCGAATCTGCGGACGGTCATCCGACTGACGATAATCCGCTTGGCGTTGCCGGACTTTTTGAGGCCTCGCGCAGGAGAGCAGAGATCTCGAACCTTTTATATAATAATATAAAAGAATTACCTACTGCAATAATGCAATAAAATATGTTAGTCAAGCATTTTCATTTTCTCGCCAAATATGTTACTCAAGCATTTTCATTTTCTCGCCAAATATGTTACTCAAGCATTTTCATTTCCTCGCCTAATAAAGAACGAGCGGATATATTCGTCAAGAAGCCTATTAATAAACTTGCCATCATACAGGGCCCATGGGAAATTTTCGCAAATAATCTTAACTTTAAATATCATAAAGATTAACCAAGGCATAATATGCTATATGACGAAAATTTCCGCTCTGAGCCACGAACGTGTTAAATAGGCACAAATTTTGTCGGTTAAATAGGCCAAGGGTTTGTTGCTTAAATCAGCCGAGGTTTTCATTGCTTAGATAGGCCGGGGGGAGGGGGGTCTGCCTTTCTACAGTACATGTGCTCAGAAGTTGTTTAAACTCTGGATGATTCGTTCAATATTTAGGGCCCGTTCCTAGTGGCGTCTTTAAAAACACGCGTTCTTTTTCATTCGCAGTGACAAGTGTTTGAATCAGTACAAGATGCACATCTTCTGCCGCGAGACCGAAGCACACCTGCAGCTGCACCCGCACCTGAACGACCTCAAGCGAGGGAAGGAGGGCAGCGCACTCATCACCCCGGATCTGTGGCTAAAGGACTGTGAAGAGTCGCGCGCCAAGGGGGGCACCAGAGACACCCCGAAAAACACTGACGGCGAGGAGGAATCCGACGAGGAGCGGAAGGACTCCCTGGCCCTGCCTCACGACGGAGACAAATCCCGACTCTCTTCCTGCTCCTCCTTCGGGGACGCTTCCCCCCTCTCCCTCTTCGACGACTCAGAGCCTGTCAACCTGTCAACGACTCGGCTCCCGCAAGAGGGCGCTAAGCGACCCCACGGGAGGCCGCGGTCGTATAAATGGGGGGAGGAACCCCGCCTGCGATCCGCTTCTCGCTACGCCCGCCCATCCAAGAGCCCTGTCGATTTAGGGGTGACTCCTCCAAGGATGAGGGCCCCACTCAAAGCGTCCTCCACTGGGGAGCCCCACGAAGGAAAGCCCAAGGGGACTATTCGGGTGCGACATCTAGAAGAAAGCCCTAAGGACCCGGATCTCCCCCAAATTAACGCCCCTCCTCTCTCGCCCTCGGCCCCTGCCGCCCTTTCAAGTCTTGGGGGATTCGGGGGCCTCCTTATGGGAGCTCACCCTCCCCTCATACCGGGGATTTCGAATCTACTTCCCCCTCCACCCCCTTCCGAAATCCCCCGACCCCAAATCCTCCCTCAGTTGCTTCTTTCCCACCCCGATCTCCTTCGCCTCCAGGGGCTCCGCCCCCCTTTCATACTGCCCCAGCCTCCCCCCGTCCAGACTCAACAGCCTCATCCTCCTCCCATTCCCCCAACTCAGGCAATCCCGCCTCCCAAACCACTTGGATTCCCTCCAGTCACTGTTCTCCTTCCCCTCCCCCTCCCTATTCCCATTCCCATTCCCATCCCGATCCCGATCCCGATCCCCATCAGAGATTTAACCCTCGCTCGCAAGGAGTTTGAACCTCAGCCCCGGGATTCGAACCCCCCTCAGGAGGGGCCCCGGAATGAGCGAAAGCCCGATACATCGGATACGCCCACCATCGACCACAATCTGGCTCCTGTGGGGGAGGCGCCTGGCTCTCTCGGCAAATTGGGTGGTGTTGAGAAGGAGCCCCACCCCCGTGAAGCCGTCATCGACCCCATGCAACCCGAGCCCTCTGTGCCCAAGGCTGAAAGAAAAGAGCGGAGGAGCATCCTGAGGTACACCTCGGATGTCTACGAGGTCAACGGGGTGTTCGTTCCCCGGGGGGAAAGTTGGGACACCCTCCCGGTCCAGCCCCCCACCAAAGAGAAGGAAGATGAGAATATCGGCACCCCTAGTGGGTTTGACCCCCTTAAGCTACGGATGGACCCCTTGAGTGTCGTTGCTCCCGAGAAGGCTGCTGGGCGAGGGGTAGCTACCGGTCGGAAACGAGCCACGCCGTCCGAAGAGGACCGGGCAGGGCAGCCTTTACCAAAGAAGAAGCATCTGTTGACGTAATTGGTCGTCTTGGAAATTTAGGGAATCCCTTGAAAATGCTTGAAATCCTTGAAAATCTGTGGATAATTACATCACTTGCTTAAGCCAACAAATACATATACGTTTGTGACTGCGTTTTTCTTATGCATAAGATTAAATGTGCACCTTCAAAATAAGCTTGTAAAGAGGTTATATTATTTATTTGAACTCCTATTTATTTTTCGATTTCCAGTAACCCGCCTTTTTTAAGGTTTAACGTCCCATTTCAATCCTAGGGCGGGCCGTCCTTCCTCGCTTCGGAAAGCAGGAGTGGAACAGATCGAACAAACAAGTAGTGAAAAAGATAAAGGATGACGCAAAAGTCACGAGATATGTTGAGGCCTTGAGGGCACTGAGGAAGCCTCTGGAAGCAAATCAATAGAAAGAAGGTGGGTACTCGAAAGTACTGCTTTGAACCCTCCTGGGGCATATCCTCGTATATCTGCGGTATGGCGCTGTTCTAGAAAAGTACTAAAGGGTAATTTTGTACTCAGGTTAGTCGTAGTTTTCAATAATTAAGCGCTTAATGTTACCAATAATTGTTTTTAAAACAAGTCTGACATTAATCCTTTTAGCTTTCTTAATTTCTTTTTTTATATCGTGTGGAATAGGGTCAGCTATTTTTAGGCAGAGGTTTATCCCTCTTAGGATTTCTATATTAATCGTACTTATGTGATGCATAAAAAGATGAAGAGTAACAAGTAGTAATAAATGAATCATTATTAACTAATGCCAAATTTTACTCTTGGAGAAATACTTCTTGTTAATCTTCAACATAATCTTTCTAAATTCATTTCGCACCATGGTTGTTTGATCTTTGTCTGAAGCTCCCCGCCCCCACACACACACTTTGTACAAAGGAAGGGAATAAAGAAAATAATTAGTGTGATGAACAAAAGTTATTAAAATAAACCTCGAGGCTCGTATGCTTTCTTCAGTTATTGGAGTATATTTGATTTAATCAGCTTCCGGCAACAAGCTGAAGCCATTGGTAAAAGATAATGAAAGTGACGTCTGAAATTTTATTAATTATTAAGATTCACTATATGGCTTGACATCACTACTTGTGGGTAATGGTATGGTTGCATAATGAAAATTGGGATTAATGAAGTGTTTGCGGCCAAATTGATATGATTCAAGTTAAAGAGACATCTCTGTGAGTGCTCAAAGGAAAAAGGAGCTATCCATGACGGTTGTAAGTAATGAATACCAACACTGATTTACTATCATATTTACACTTCCTGCTTCATGCCCTCAGAATGACCTGCATAAGTAAGTCTTCGATCTCTGAATGTTAATTTTGGATCAATTTTTCAGTATTAGTTGTACAAACTCATCGTTATAAATATATTCGATTGACGATGATGCTGAAAATTCATCATATTACCGCCCCCATAACAATAGAAAACCCTAGTATCTAGTTTTTATTTGCCGCAACTAGTAATTAGACCCATTATAACTAAGCCCTGGCATTTTTATATTCAAAAAGCCAAATCCATGTTAAATTTGATCAGGATTATTTACAAAACGCACCTATATTAACCAGACTGCCTAAAAGGAAGGGAAAATAAGTATGTGAGGGGTAGGAAGCAAGTGATAGCCACAGAGTCCCCCGAACCGATCAAAGGGTGGGGTGAACCGTAACTGCCCACTTACAGGATAACAGCATAGTATCGCCATCCCATGTTTGAGTTAATTCAAATGTTACATTTCACACGTGGCCGTGACACCGTCTGGTGGCGTGACTAGTGGCCAGGGGGAAAATGGTGGCGTCGTGTGAAGAGGCCTTACTCTGATATGGCTGGGCCCCATTCCCTAGACTAACTAAGCGTCAACGGGGAAAATGTAATGTCCGATTCAGGATCTGCAACGAGCGTCATTGGTAGGGTTTTCCCGATTCTATCCACTCGATTCCTGTGGCACTCCTGCCAACGCTCAACCACTCTTTACGGAGGTTTAATGATGATGGTGAGGAAAATTAAATGATTCGACCACACTTCAGCCACGGAGTTTTCTTTGGCCTTAAAAAGGGGTGTTTAGTATATCTACCTGTTTGATGTTTAACCAAAATAAAATACCATGTCTTGTTCAGCAACCTCTACTATTCCATGATTTTAGTCACTCGGTTTAATAATTGTGAACAAACATAAAAATCTTCCACTCACTTTAGTTGCTGCATTTCCTTGCACTCTAATCTACATTAATAATACCCGTCAGAAATTGATCACAAATATTTGTATATATAAATATTGCACAAAGATGTATAATTTATAGGAAATCTTAATATATGTGCTATGTTTCATGATAATTATTATTACGGTTTATATTTATGTAATTTTAATCATATTGAATATTTGAATCTATGTAGAGTACATGAGCTGATATATGTATATTTTCATTCAAATTTGCTATTTTATTTCACTATTATAATGCGTAATGATTTTTAATTTTGTAATTACTAATTCTTTTGCATGTTCCTAAAATTCTAGTCAAAGTCTATTGTTCAATTTCTTTTAGTAATTAAGTCTTGTTTTCTTGAAATAAACTGAAAACTTCTGATCTGTTTTTATTTGACATCTTTGTGTTTGGAATTAAAAAAATGAAATTGTTTCATTGCATCCGAATATATTTTAATGTAAAGAAAAAATAAATGGGGGGAATGGAACCGTGGGAAACAGTTGCTTGGTCAGAAGAGAGCTGTGAAAAGTAACCAGGGTGAGATGGAGGCTAGCTAATGCCCGGATCCCAATTATCCTGCCTCTTCAAGACAGATATTGCTTAACTGGCAAGAAAGATATTTCCATTTAAGAGTTTTAGGATAAAAGTTTTTACTCTAGAATTAAAATGTGTTGTATTTGGTCAGTATAGAGATCGGACGACTGGCAAGAACGTTGAGTTAATCTTTCTAGGTTGAATGAATTGTACCAGGTTTTATTTCACAGTGAAAGGTTTCGATACGCGTTCTATTTTCTATTCCGTGGGATGACGCATGTTTTGCACTAAAGATTAGGTGGGTTATGTTTAGTGGCGTTAATGTGTGCTGACACTCTGCAAGCATAATTAAATGAAGCACGTGTAAAAGGAGACTTGTGTCCCCCGAATTGCAAGGAAAGGAGGCCTGACGCACCCAAATTGCAGGATAGGTAGGCCCAGCGAGGAAACCCACAATTGGGCGCTCGGTGGATCTATGAAATACTGAAATTGGGTACACGCATTAATTAATGAGATAATATGCCATGTAATAAGTAGTGAAAAAATGTAAAATAGAGGGAAATACTATATCACAATTGTACATTTATTAAGAAAAGTATGAGTCGAGAAAAGCGGACAGCCAGAGTTCTCACGAGGTCAAACAAACATACGAAAGCTAGGAAACAGCTGCCATACGAAAACGATCTCAATAACAGAAAACAGGCACAAGCTGAACAAATACAGGGTGATATGTGCTTTGCCCGGTTAAAATTTTCTAGGACCTGTGAAATGCAAAACGGTCTTTCTGATACAGGAGATAGGCCCAACTTGTAAAAATATGTAGTTCCATTAGACGCACATACCTCTTGTACCTCCGCCCAATGGTCAGCAAAGGAACTGACAAATATATTTCTGATCTTTAGCTCAACCCTCCCCCGCGCCCAGGTCAAGTGAAAAGAGGTCACGCTCATTGGAAACGAGAGGCCTATATATATTAAACACACATACACACACACACACACACACACACACAAAAGGAGAAATTAAGATAGAAAAAGAATCAGTTAAGTAATCTGTCAGTATAGCTGTGAGTGCTCAAAGGAAAAAGGAGCTATCCATGACGGTTGTAAGTAATGAATACCAACACTGATTTACTATCATATTTACACTTCCTGCTTCATGCCCTCAGAATGACCTGCATAAGTAAGTCTTCGATCTCTGAATGTTAATTTTGGATCAATTTTTCAGTATTAGTTGTACAAACTCATCGTTATAAATATATTCGATTGACGATGATGCTGAAAATTCATCATATTACCGCCCCCATAACAATAGAAAACCCTAGTATCTAGTTTTTATTTGCCGCAACTAGTAATTAGACCCATTATAACTAAGCCCTGGCATTTTTATATTCAAAAAGCCAAATCCATGTTAAATTTGATCAGGATTATTTACAAAACGCACCTATATTAACCAGACTGCCTAAAAGGAAGGGAAAATAAGTATGTGAGGGGTAGGAAGCAAGTGATAGCCACAGAGTCCCCCGAACCGATCAAAGGGTGGGGTGAACCGTAACTGCCCACTTACAGGATAACAGCATAGTATCGCCATCCCATGTTTGAGTTAATTCAAATGTTACATTTCACACGTGGCCGTGACACCGTCTGGTGGCGTGACTAGTGGCCAGGGGGAAAATGGTGGCGTCGTGTGAAGAGGCCTTACTCTGATATGGCTGGGCCCCATTCCCTAGACTAACTAAGCGTCAACGGGGAAAATGTAATGTCCGATTTAGGATCTGCAACGAGCGTCATTGGTAGGGTTTTCCCGATTCTATCCACTCGATTCCTGTGGCACTCCTGCCAACGCTCAACCACTCTTTACGGAGGTTTAATGATGATGGTGAGGAAAATTAAATGATTCGACCACACTTCAGCCACGGAGTTTTCTTTGGCCTTAAAAAGGGGTGTTTAGTATATCTACCTGTTTGATGTTTAACCAAAATAAAATACCATGTCTTGTTCAGCAACCTCTACTATTCCATGATTTTAGTCACTCGGTTTAATAATTGTGAACAAACATAAAAATCTTCCACTCACTTTAGTTGCTGCATTTCCTTGCACTCTAATCTACATTAATAATACCCGTCAGAAATTGCTCACAAATATTTGTATATATAAATATTGCACAAAGATGTATAATTTATAGGAAATCTTAATATATGTTCTATGTTTCATGATAATTATTATTACGGTTTATATTTATGTAATTTTAATCATATTGAATATTTGAATCTATGTAGAGTACATGAGCTGATATATGTATATTTTCATTCAAATTTGCTATTTTATTTCACTATTATAATGCGTAATGATTTTTAATTTTGTAATTACTAATTCTTTTGCATGTTCCTAAAATTCTAGTCAAAGTCTATTGTTCAATTTCTTTTAGTAATTAAGTCTTGTTTTCTTGAAATAAACTGAAAACTTCTGATCTGTTTTTATTTGACATCTTTGTGTTTGGAATTAAAAAAATGAAATTGTTTCATTGCATCCGAATATATTTTAATGTAAAGAAAAAATAAATGGGGGGAATGGAACCGTGGGAAACAGTTGCTTGGTCAGAAGAGAGCTGTGAAAAGTAACCAGGGTGAGATGGAGGCTAGCTAATGCCCGGATCCCAATTATCCTGCCTCTTCAAGACAGATATTGCTTAACTGGCAAGAAAGATATTTCCATTTAAGAGTTTTAGGATAAAAGTTTTTACTCTAGAATTAAAATGTGTTGTATTTGGTCAGTATAGAGATCGGACGACTGGCAAGAACGTTGAGTTAATCTTTCTAGGTTGAATGAATTGTACCAGGTTTTATTTCACAGTGAAAGGTTTCGATACGCGTTCTATTTTCTATTCCGTGGGATGACGCATGTTTTGCACTAAAGATTAGGTGGGTTATGTTTAGTGGCGTTAATGTGTGCTGACACTCTGCAAGCATAATTAAATGAAGCACGTGTAAAAGGAGACTTGTGTCCCCCGAATTGCAAGGAAAGGAGGCCTGACGCACCCAAATTGCAGGATAGGTAGGCCCAGCGAGGAAACCCACAATTGGGCGCTCGGTGGATCTATGAAATACTGAAATTGGGTACACGCATTAATTAATGAGATAATATGCCATGTAATAAGTAGTGAAAAAATGTAAAATAGAGGGAAATACTATATCACAATTGTACATTTATTAAGAAAAGTATGAGTCGAGAAAAGCGGACAGCCAGAGTTCTCACGAGGTCAAACAAACATACGAAAGCTAGGAAACAGCTGCCATACGAAAACGATCTCAATAACAGAAAACAGGCACAAGCTGAACAAATACAGGGTGATATGTGCTTTGCCCGGTTAAAATTTTCTAGGACCTGTGAAATGCAAAACGGTCTTTCTGATACAGGAGATAGGCCCAACTTGTAAAAATATGTAGTTCCATTAGACGCACATACCTCTTGTACCTCCGCCCAATGGTCAGCAAAGGAACTGACAAATATATTTCTGATCTTTAGCTCAACCCTCCCCCGCGCCCAGGTCAAGTGAAAAGAGGTCACGCTCATTGGAAACGAGAGGCCTATATATATTAAACACACATACACACACACACACACACACACACACAAAAGGAGAAATTAAGATAGAAAAAGAATCAGTTAAGTAATCTGTCAGTATAGCTGTGAGTGCTCAAAGGAAAAAGGAGCTATCCATGACGGTTGTAAGTAATGAATACCAACACTGATTTACTATCATATTTACACTTCCTGCTTCATGCCCTCAGAATGACCTGCATAAGTAAGTCTTCGATCTCTGAATGTTAATTTTGGATCAATTTTTCAGTATTAGTTGTACAAACTCATCGTTATAAATATATTCGATTGACGATGATGCTGAAAATTCATCATATTACCGCCCCCATAACAATAGAAAACCCTAGTATCTAGTTTTTATTTGCCGCAACTAGTAATTAGACCCATTATAACTAAGCCCTGGCATTTTTATATTCAAAAAGCCAAATCCATGTTAAATTTGATCAGGATTATTTACAAAACGCACCTATATTAACCAGACTGCCTAAAAGGAAGGGAAAATAAGTATGTGAGGGGTAGGAAGCAAGTGATAGCCACAGAGTCCCCCGAACCGATCAAAGGGTGGGGTGAACCGTAACTGCCCACTTACAGGATAACAGCATAGTATCGCCATCCCATGTTTGAGTTAATTCAAATGTTACATTTCACACGTGGCCGTGACACCGTCTGGTGGCGTGACTAGTGGCCAGGGGGAAAATGGTGGCGTCGTGTGAAGAGGCCTTACTCTGATATGGCTGGGCCCCATTCCCTAGACTAACTAAGCGTCAACGGGGAAAATGTAATGTCCGATTTAGGATCTGCAACGAGCGTCATTGGTAGGGTTTTCCCGATTCTATCCACTCGATTCCTGTGGCACTCCTGCCAACGCTCAACCACTCTTTACGGAGGTTTAATGATGATGGTGAGGAAAATTAAATGATTCGACCACACTTCAGCCACGGAGTTTTCTTTGGCCTTAAAAAGGGGTGTTTAGTATATCTACCTGTTTGATGTTTAACCAAAATAAAATACCATGTCTTGTTCAGCAACCTCTACTATTCCATGATTTTAGTCACTCGGTTTAATAATTGTGAACAAACATAAAAATCTTCCACTCACTTTAGTTGCTGCATTTCCTTGCACTCTAATCTACATTAATAATACCCGTCAGAAATTGATCACAAATATTTGTATATATAAATATTGCACAAAGATGTATAATTTATAGGAAATCTTAATATATGTTCTATGTTTCATGATAATTATTATTACGGTTTATATTTATGTAATTTTAATCATATTGAATATTTGAATCTATGTAGAGTACATGAGCTGATATATGTATATTTTCATTCAAATTTGCTATTTTATTTCACTATTATAATGCGTAATGATTTTTAATTTTGTAATTACTAATTCTTTTGCATGTTCCTAAAATTCTAGTCAAAGTCTATTGTTCAATTTCTTTTAGTAATTAAGTCTTGTTTTCTTGAAATAAACTGAAAACTTCTGATCTGTTTTTATTTGACATCTTTGTGTTTGGAATTAAAAAAATGAAATTGTTTCATTGCATCCGAATATATTTTAATGTAAAGAAAAAATAAATGGGGGGAATGGAACCGTGGGAAACAGTTGCTTGGTCAGAAGAGAGCTGTGAAAAGTAACCAGGGTGAGATGGAGGCTAGCTAATGCCCGGATCCCAATTATCCTGCCTCTTCAAGACAGATATTGCTTAACTGGCAAGAAAGATATTTCCATTTAAGAGTTTTAGGATAAAAGTTTTTACTCTAGAATTAAAATGTGTTGTATTTGGTCAGTATAGAGATCGGACGACTGGCAAGAACGTTGAGTTAATCTTTCTAGGTTGAATGAATTGTACCAGGTTTTATTTCACAGTGAAAGGTTTCGATACGCGTTCTATTTTCTATTCCGTGGGATGACGCATGTTTTGCACTAAAGATTAGGTGGGTTATGTTTAGTGGCGTTAATGTGTGCTGACACTCTGCAAGCATAATTAAATGAAGCACGTGTAAAAGGAGACTTGTGTCCCCCGAATTGCAAGGAAAGGAGGCCTGACGCACCCAAATTGCAGGATAGGTAGGCCCAGCGAGGAAACCCACAATTGGGCGCTCGGTGGATCTATGAAATACTGAAATTGGGTACACGCATTAATTAATGAGATAATATGCCATGTAATAAGTAGTGAAAAAATGTAAAATAGAGGGAAATACTATATCACAATTGTACATTTATTAAGAAAAGTATGAGTCGAGAAAAGCGGACAGCCAGAGTTCTCACGAGGTCAAACAAACATACGAAAGCTAGGAAACAGCTGCCATACGAAAACGATCTCAATAACAGAAAACAGGCACAAGCTGAACAAATACAGGGTGATATGTGCTTTGCCCGGTTAAAATTTTCTAGGACCTGTGAAATGCAAAACGGTCTTTCTGATACAGGAGATAGGCCCAACTTGTAAAAATATGTAGTTCCATTAGACGCACATACCTCTTGTACCTCCGCCCAATGGTCAGCAAAGGAACTGACAAATATATTTCTGATCTTTAGCTCAACCCTCCTCCGCGCCCAGGTCAAGTGAAAAGAGTTCACGCTCATTGGAAACGAGAGGCCTATATATATTAAACACACATACACACACACACACACACACACACACAAAAGAAGAAATTAAGATAGAAAAAGAATCAGTTAAGTAATCTGTCAGTATAGCTGTGAGTGCTCAAAGGAAAAAGGAGCTATCCATGACGGTTGTAAGTAATGAATACCAACACTGATTTACTATCATATTTACACTTCCTGCTTCATGCCCTCAGAATGACCTGCATAAGTAAGTCTTCGATCTCTGAATGTTAATTTTGGATCAATTTTTCAGTATTAGTTGTACAAACTCATCGTTATAAATATATTCGATTGACGATGATGCTGAAAATTCATCATATTACCGCCCCCATAACAATAGAAAACCCTAGTATCTAGTTTTTATTTGCCGCAACTAGTAATTAGACCCATTATAACTAAGCCCTGGCATTTTTATATTCAAAAAGCCAAATCCATGTTAAATTTGATCAGGATTATTTACAAAACGCACCTATATTAACCAGACTGCCTAAAAGGAAGGGAAAATAAGTATGTGAGGGGTAGGAAGCAAGTGATAGCCACAGAGTCCCCCGAACCGATCAAAGGGTGGGGTGAACCGTAACTGCCCACTTACAGGATAACAGCATAGTATCGCCATCCCATGTTTGAGTTAATTCAAATGTTACATTTCACACGTGGCCGTGACACCGTCTGGTGGCGTGACTAGTGGCCAGGGGGAAAATGGTGGCGTCGTGTGAAGAGGCCTTACTCTGATATGGCTGGGCCCCATTCCCTAGACTAACTAAGCGTCAACGGGGAAAATGTAATGTCCGATTCAGGATCTGCAACGAGCGTCATTGGTAGGGTTTTCCCGATTCTATCCACTCGATTCCTGTGGCACTCCTGCCAACGCTCAACCACTCTTTACGGAGGTTTAATGATGATGGTGAGGAAAATTAAATGATTCGACCACACTTCAGCCACGGAGTTTTCTTTGGCCTTAAAAAGGGGTGTTTAGTATATCTACCTGTTTGATGTTTAACCAAAATAAAATACCATGTCTTGTTCAGCAACCTCTACTATTCCATGATTTTAGTCACTCGGTTTAATAATTGTGAACAAACATAAAAATCTTCCACTCACTTTAGTTGCTGCATTTCCTTGCACTCTAATCTACATTAATAATACCCGTCAGAAATTGCTCACAAATATTTGTATATATAAATATTGCACAAAGATGTATAATTTATAGGAAATCTTAATATATGTGCTATGTTTCATGATAATTATTATTACGGTTTATATTTATGTAATTTTAATCATATTGAATATTTGAATCTATGTAGAGTACATGAGCTGATATATGTATATTTTCATTCAAATTTGCTATTTTATTTCACTATTATAATGCGTAATGATTTTTAATTTTGTAATTACTAATTCTTTTGCATGTTCCTAAAATTCTAGTCAAAGTCTATTGTTCAATTTCTTTTAGTAATTAAGTCTTGTTTTCTTGAAATAAACTGAAAACTTCTGATCTGTTTTTATTTGACATCTTTGTGTTTGGAATTAAAAAAATGAAATTGTTTCATTGCATCCGAATATATTTTAATGTAAAGAAAAAATAAATGGGGGGAATGGAACCGTGGGAAACAGTTGCTTGGTCAGAAGAGAGCTGTGAAAAGTAACCAGGGTGAGATGGAGGCTAGCTAATGCCCGGATCCCAATTATCCTGCCTCTTCAAGACAGATATTGCTTAACTGGCAAGAAAGATATTTCCATTTAAGAGTTTTAGGATAAAAGTTTTTACTCTAGAATTAAAATGTGTTGTATTTGGTCAGTATAGAGATCGGACGACTGGCAAGAACGTTGAGTTAATCTTTCTAGGTTGAATGAATTGTACCAGGTTTTATTTCACAGTGAAAGGTTTCGATACGCGTTCTATTTTCTATTCCGTGGGATGACGCATGTTTTGCACTAAAGATTAGGTGGGTTATGTTTAGTGGCGTTAATGTGTGCTGACACTCTGCAAGCATAATTAAATGAAGCACGTGTAAAAGGAGACTTGTGTCCCCCGAATTGCAAGGAAAGGAGGCCTGACGCACCCAAATTGCAGGATAGGTAGGCCCAGCGAGGAAACCCACAATTGGGCGCTCGGTGGATCTATGAAATACTGAAATTGGGTACACGCATTAATTAATGAGATAATATGCCATGTAATAAGTAGTGAAAAAATGTAAAATAGAGGGAAATACTATATCACAATTGTACATTTATTAAGAAAAGTATGAGTCGAGAAAAGCGGACAGCCAGAGTTCTCACGAGGTCAAACAAACATACGAAAGCTAGGAAACAGCTGCCATACGAAAACGATCTCAATAACAGAAAACAGGCACAAGCTGAACAAATACAGGGTGATATGTGCTTTGCCCGGTTAAAATTTTCTAGGACCTGTGAAATGCAAAACGGTCTTTCTGATACAGGAGATAGGCCCAACTTGTAAAAATATGTAGTTCCATTAGACGCACATACCTCTTGTACCTCCGCCCAATGGTCAGCAAAGGAACTGACAAATATATTTCTGATCTTTAGCTCAACCCTCCTCCGCGCCCAGGTCAAGTGAAAAGAGTTCACGCTCATTGGAAACGAGAGGCCTATATATATTAAACACACATACACACACACACACACACACACACAAAAGAAGAAATTAAGATAGAAAAAGAATCAGTTAAGTAATCTGTCAGTATAGCTGTGAGTGCTCAAAGGAAAAAGGAGCTATCCATGACGGTTGTAAGTAATGAATACCAACACTGATTTACTATCATATTTACACTTCCTGCTTCATGCCCTCAGAATGACCTGCATAAGTAAGTCTTCGATCTCTGAATGTTAATTTTGGATCAATTTTTCAGTATTAGTTGTACAAACTCATCGTTATAAATATATTCGATTGACGATGATGCTGAAAATTCATCATATTACCGCCCCCATAACAATAGAAAACCCTAGTATCTAGTTTTTATTTGCCGCAACTAGTAATTAGACCCATTATAACTAAGCCCTGGCATTTTTATATTCAAAAAGCCAAATCCATGTTAAATTTGATCAGGATTATTTACAAAACGCACCTATATTAACCAGACTGCCTAAAAGGAAGGGAAAATAAGTATGTGAGGGGTAGGAAGCAAGTGATAGCCACAGAGTCCCCCGAACCGATCAAAGGGTGGGGTGAACCGTAACTGCCCACTTACAGGATAACAGCATAGTATCGCCATCCCATGTTTGAGTTAATTCAAATGTTACATTTCACACGTGGCCGTGACACCGTCTGGTGGCGTGACTAGTGGCCAGGGGGAAAATGGTGGCGTCGTGTGAAGAGGCCTTACTCTGATATGGCTGGGCCCCATTCCCTAGACTAACTAAGCGTCAACGGGGAAAATGTAATGTCCGATTCAGGATCTGCAACGAGCGTCATTGGTAGGGTTTTCCCGATTCTATCCACTCGATTCCTGTGGCACTCCTGCCAACGCTCAACCACTCTTTACGGAGGTTTAATGATGATGGTGAGGAAAATTAAATGATTCGACCACACTTCAGCCACGGAGTTTTCTTTGGCCTTAAAAAGGGGTGTTTAGTATATCTACCTGTTTGATGTTTAACCAAAATAAAATACCATGTCTTGTTCAGCAACCTCTACTATTCCATGATTTTAGTCACTCGGTTTAATAATTGTGAACAAACATAAAAATCTTCCACTCACTTTAGTTGCTGCATTTCCTTGCACTCTAATCTACATTAATAATACCCGTCAGAAATTGATCACAAATATTTGTATATATAAATATTGCACAAAGATGTATAATTTATAGGAAATCTTAATATATGTGCTATGTTTCATGATAATTATTATTACGGTTTATATTTATGTAATTTTAATCATATTGAATATTTGAATCTATGTAGAGTACATGAGCTGATATATGTATATTTTCATTCAAATTTGCTATTTTATTTCACTATTATAATGCGTAATGATTTTTAATTTTGTAATTACTAATTCTTTTGCATGTTCCTAAAATTCTAGTCAAAGTCTATTGTTCAATTTCTTTTAGTAATTAAGTCTTGTTTTCTTGAAATAAACTGAAAACTTCTGATCTGTTTTTATTTGACATCTTTGTGTTTGGAATTAAAAAAATGAAATTGTTTCATTGCATCCGAATATATTTTAATGTAAAGAAAAAATAAATGGGGGGAATGGAACCGTGGGAAACAGTTGCTTGGTCAGAAGAGAGCTGTGAAAAGTAACCAGGGTGAGATGGAGGCTAGCTAATGCCCGGATCCCAATTATCCTGCCTCTTCAAGACAGATATTGCTTAACTGTCAAGAAAGATATTTCCATTTAAGAGTTTTAGGATAAAAGTTTTTACTCTAGAATTAAAATGTGTTGTATTTGGTCAGTATAGAGATCGGACGACTGGCAAGAACGTTGAGTTAATCTTTCTAGGTTGAATGAATTGTACCAGGTTTTATTTCACAGTGAAAGGTTTCGATACGCGTTCTATTTTCTATTCCGTGGGATGACGCATGTTTTGCACTAAAGATTAGGTGGGTTATGTTTAGTGGCGTTAATGTGTGCTGACACTCTGCAAGCATAATTAAATGAAGCACGTGTAAAAGGAGACTTGTGTCCCCCGAATTGCAAGGAAAGGAGGCCTGACGCACCCAAATTGCAGGATAGGTAGGCCCAGCGAGGAAACCCACAATTGGGCGCTCGGTGGATCTATGAAATACTGAAATTGGGTACACGCATTAATTAATGAGATAATATGCCATGTAATAAGTAGTGAAAAAATGTAAAATAGAGGGAAATACTATATCACAATTGTACATTTATTAAGAAAAGTATGAGTCGAGAAAAGCGGACAGCCAGAGTTCTCACGAGGTCAAACAAACATACGAAAGCTAGGAAACAGCTGCCATACGAAAACGATCTCAATAACAGAAAACAGGCACAAGCTGAACAAATACAGGGTGATATGTGCTTTGCCCGGTTAAAATTTTCTAGGACCTGTGAAATGCAAAACGGTCTTTCTGATACAGGAGATAGGCCCAACTTGTAAAAATATGTAGTTCCATTAGACGCACATACCTCTTGTACCTCCGCCCAATGGTCAGCAAAGGAACTGACAAATATATTTCTGATCTTTAGCTCAACCCTCCCCCGCGCCCAGGTCAAGTGAAAAGAGGTCACGCTCATTGGAAACGAGAGGCCTATATATATTAAACACACATACACACACACACACACACACACACACAAAAGGAGAAATTAAGATAGAAAAAGAATCAGTTAAGTAATCTGTCAGTATAGCTGTGAGTGCTCAAAGGAAAAAGGAGCTATCCATGACGGTTGTAAGTAATGAATACCAACACTGATTTACTATCATATTTACACTTCCTGCTTCATGCCCTCAGAATGACCTGCATAAGTAAGTCTTCGATCTCTGAATGTTAATTTTGGATCAATTTTTCAGTATTAGTTGTACAAACTCATCGTTATAAATATATTCGATTGACGATGATGCTGAAAATTCATCATATTACCGCCCCCATAACAATAGAAAACCCTAGTATCTAGTTTTTATTTGCCGCAACTAGTAATTAGACCCATTATAACTAAGCCCTGGCATTTTTATATTCAAAAAGCCAAATCCATGTTAAATTTGATCAGGATTATTTACAAAACGCACCTATATTAACCAGACTGCCTAAAAGGAAGGGAAAATAAGTATGTGAGGGGTAGGAAGCAAGTGATAGCCACAGAGTCCCCCGAACCGATCAAAGGGTGGGGTGAACCGTAACTGCCCACTTACAGGATAACAGCATAGTATCGCCATCCCATGTTTGAGTTAATTCAAATGTTACATTTCACACGTGGCCGTGACACCGTCTGGTGGCGTGACTAGTGGCCAGGGGGAAAATGGTGGCGTCGTGTGAAGAGGCCTTACTCTGATATGGCTGGGCCCCATTCCCTAGACTAACTAAGCGTCAACGGGGAAAATGTAATGTCCGATTTAGGATCTGCAACGAGCGTCATTGGTAGGGTTTTCCCGATTCTATCCACTCGATTCCTGTGGCACTCCTGCCAACGCTCAACCACTCTTTACGGAGGTTTAATGATGATGGTGAGGAAAATTAAATGATTCGACCACACTTCAGCCACGGAGTTTTCTTTGGCCTTAAAAAGGGGTGTTTAGTATATCTACCTGTTTGATGTTTAACCAAAATAAAATACCATGTCTTGTTCAGCAACCTCTACTATTCCATGATTTTAGTCACTCGGTTTAATAATTGTGAACAAACATAAAAATCTTCCACTCACTTTAGTTGCTGCATTTCCTTGCACTCTAATCTACATTAATAATACCCGTCAGAAATTGATCACAAATATTTGTATATATAAATATTGCACAAAGATGTATAATTTATAGGAAATCTTAATATATGTGCTATGTTTCATGATAATTATTATTACGGTTTATATTTATGTAATTTTAATCATATTGAATATTTGAATCTATGTAGAGTACATGAGCTGATATATGTATATTTTCATTCAAATTTGCTATTTTATTTCACTATTATAATGCGTAATGATTTTTAATTTTGTAATTACTAATTCTTTTGCATGTTCCTAAAATTCTAGTCAAAGTCTATTGTTCAATTTCTTTTAGTAATTAAGTCTTGTTTTCTTGAAATAAACTGAAAACTTCTGATCTGTTTTTATTTGACATCTTTGTGTTTGGAATTAAAAAAATGAAATTGTTTCATTGCATCCGAATATATTTTAATGTAAAGAAAAAATAAATGGGGGGAATGGAACCGTGGGAAACAGTTGCTTGGTCAGAAGAGAGCTGTGAAAAGTAACCAGGGTGAGATGGAGGCTAGCTAATGCCCGGATCCCAATTATCCTGCCTCTTCAAGACAGATATTGCTTAACTGGCAAGAAAGATATTTCCATTTAAGAGTTTTAGGATAAAAGTTTTTACTCTAGAATTAAAATGTGTTGTATTTGGTCAGTATAGAGATCGGACGACTGGCAAGAACGTTGAGTTAATCTTTCTAGGTTGAATGAATTGTACCAGGTTTTATTTCACAGTGAAAGGTTTCGATACGCGTTCTATTTTCTATTCCGTGGGATGACGCATGTTTTGCACTAAAGATTAGGTGGGTTATGTTTAGTGGCGTTAATGTGTGCTGACACTCTGCAAGCATAATTAAATGAAGCACGTGTAAAAGGAGACTTGTGTCCCCCGAATTGCAAGGAAAGGAGGCCTGACGCACCCAAATTGCAGGATAGGTAGGCCCAGCGAGGAAACCCACAATTGGGCGCTCGGTGGATCTATGAAATACTGAAATTGGGTACACGCATTAATTAATGAGATAATATGCCATGTAATAAGTAGTGAAAAAATGTAAAATAGAGGGAAATACTATATCACAATTGTACATTTATTAAGAAAAGTATGAGTCGAGAAAAGCGGACAGCCAGAGTTCTCACGAGGTCAAACAAACATACGAAAGCTAGGAAACAGCTGCCATACGAAAACGATCTCAATAACAGAAAACAGGCACAAGCTGAACAAATACAGGGTGATATGTGCTTTGCCCGGTTAAAATTTTCTAGGACCTGTGAAATGCAAAACGGTCTTTCTGATACAGGAGATAGGCCCAACTTGTAAAAATATGTAGTTCCATTAGACGCACATACCTCTTGTACCTCCGCCCAATGGTCAGCAAAGGAACTGACAAATATATTTCTGATCTTTAGCTCAACCCTCCCCCGCGCCCAGGTCAAGTGAAAAGAGGTCACGCTCATTGGAAACGAGAGGCCTATATATATTAAACACACATACACACACACACACACACACACACACAAAAGGAGAAATTAAGATAGAAAAAGAATCAGTTAAGTAATCTGTCAGTATAGCTGTGAGTGCTCAAAGGAAAAAGGAGCTATCCATGACGGTTGTAAGTAATGAATACCAACACTGATTTACTATCATATTTACACTTCCTGCTTCATGCCCTCAGAATGACCTGCATAAGTAAGTCTTCGATCTCTGAATGTTAATTTTGGATCAATTTTTCAGTATTAGTTGTACAAACTCATCGTTATAAATATATTCGATTGACGATGATGCTGAAAATTCATCATATTACCGCCCTCATAACAATAGAAAACCCTAGTATCTAGTTTTTATTTGCCGCAACTAGTAATTAGACCCATTATAACTAAGCCCTGGCATTTTTATATTCAAAAAGCCAAATCCATATTAAATTTGATCAGGATTATTTACAAAACGCACCTATATTAACTAGACTGCCTAAAAGGAAGGGAAAATAAGTGTGTGAGGGGTAGGAAGCAAGTGATAGCCACAGAGTCCCCCGAACCGATCAAAGGGTGGGGTGAACCGTAACTGCCCACTTACAGGATAACAGCATAGTATCGCCATCCCATGTTTGAGTTAATTCAAATGTTACATTTCACACGTGGCCGTGACACCGTCTGGTGGCGTGACTAGTGGCCAGGGGGAAAATGGTGGCGTCGTGTGAAGAGGCCTTACTCTGATATGGCTGGGCCCCATTCCCTAGACTAACTAAGCGTCAACGGGGAAAATGTAATGTCCGATTCAGGATCTGCAACGAGCGTCATTGGTAGGGTTTTCCCGATTCTATCCACTTGATTCCTGTGGCACTCCTGCCAACGCTCAACCACTCTTTACGGAGGTTTAATGATGATGGTGAGGAAAATTAAATGATTCGACCACACTTCAGCCACGGAGTTTTCTTTGGCCTTAAAAAGGGGTGTTTAGTATATCTACCTGTTTGATGTTTAACCAAAATAAAATACCATGTCTTGTTCAGCAACCTCTACTATTCCATGATTTTAGTCACTCGGTTTAATAATTGTGAACAAACATAAAAATCTTCCACTCACTTTAGTTGCTGCATTTCCTTGCACTCTAATCTACATTAATAATACCCGTCAGAAATTGATCACAAATATTTGTATATATAAATATTGCACAAAGATGTATAATTTATAGGAAATCTTAATATATGTGCTATGTTTCATGATAATTATTATTACGGTTTATATTTATGTAATATTAATCATATTGAATATTTGAATCTATGTAGAGTACATGAGCTGATATATGTATATTTTCATTCAAATTTGCTATTTTATTCCACTATTATAATGCGTAATGATTTTTAATTTTGTAATTACTAATTCTTTTGCATGTTCCTAAAATTCTAGTCAAAGTCTATTGTTCAATTTCTTTTAGTAATTAAGTCTTGTTTTCTTGAAATAAACTGAAAACTTCTGATCTGTTTTTATTTGACATCTTTGTGTTTGGAATTAAAAAAATGAAATTGTTTCATTGCATCCGAACATATTTTAATGTAAAGAAAAAATAAATGGGGGGAATGGAACCGTGGGAAATAGTTGCTTGGTCAGAAGAGAGCTGTGAAAAGTAACCAGGGTGAAATGGAGGCTAGCTAATGCCCGGATCCCAATTATCCTGCCTCTTCAAGACAGATATTGCTTAACTGGCAAGAAAGATATTTCCATTTAAGAGTTTTAGGATAAAAGTTTTTACTCTAGAATTAAAATGTGTTGTATTTGGTCAGTATAGAGATCGGACGACTGGCAAGAACGTTGAGTTAATCTTTCTAGGTTGAATGAATTGTACTAGGTTTTATTTCACAGTGAAAGGTTTCGATACGCGTTCTATTTTCTATTCCGTGGGATGACGCATGTTTTGCACTTTAAGATTAGGTGGGTTATGTTTAGTGGCTTTAATGTGTGCTGACACTCTGCAAGCATAATTAAATGAAGCACGTGTAAAAGGAGACTTGTGTCCCCCGAATCGCAAGGAAAGGAGGCCTGACGCACCCAAATTGCAGGATAGGTAGGCCCAGCGAGGAACCCCACAATTGGGCGCTCGGTGGATCTATGAAATACTGAAATTGGGTACACGCATTAATTAATGAGATAATATGCCATGTAATAAGTAGTGAAAAAATGTAAAATAGAGGGAAATACTATATCACAATTGTACATTTATTAAGAAAAGTATGAGTCGAGAAAAGCGGACAGACAGAGTTCCCACGCAGTCGAACAAACATACGCAAGCTAGGAAACAGCTGCCATACGAAAACGATCTCAATAATAGAAAACAGGGACAAGCTGAACAAATACAGGGTGATATGTGCTTTGCCCGGTTAAAATTTTCTAGGACCTGTGAAATGCAAAACGGTCTTTCTGATACAGGAGATAGGCCCAACTTGTAAAAATATGTAGTTCCATTAGACGCACATACCTCTTGTACCTCCGCCCAATGGTCAGCAAAGGAACTGACAAATATATTTCTGATCTTTAGCTCAACCCTCCCCCGCGCCCAGGTCAAGTGAAAAGAGGTCACGCTCATTGGAAACGAGAGGCCTATATATATTAAACACACATACACACACACACACACACACACACAAAAGGAGAAATTAAGATAGAAAAAGAATCAGTTAAGTAATCTGTCAGTATAGCTGTGAGTGCTCAAAGGAAAAAGGAGCTATCCATGACGGTTGTAAGTAATGAATACCAACACTGATTTACTATCATATTTACACTTCCTGCTTCATGCCCTCAGAATGACCTGCATAAGTAAGTCTTCGATCTCTGAATGTTAATTTTGGATCAATTTTTCAGTATTAGTTGTACAAACTCATCGTTATAAATATATTCGATTGACGATGATGCTGAAAATTCATCATATTACCGCCCCCATAACAATAGCATACCCTAGTATCTAGTTTATATTTGCCGCAACTAGTAATTAGACCCATTATAACTAAGCCCTGGCATTTTTATATTCAAAAATCCAAATCCATGTTAAATTTGATCAGGATTATTTACAAAACGCACCTATATTAACCAGACTGCCTAAAAGGAAGGGAAAATAAGTGTGTGAGGGGTAGGAAGCAAGTGATAGCCACAGAGTCCCCCGAACCGATCAAAGGGTGGGGTAAACCGTAACTGCCCACTTACAGGATAACAGCATAGTATCGCCATCCCATGTTTGAGTTAATTCAAATGTTACATTTCACACGTGGCCGTGACACCGTCTGGTGGCGTGACTAGTGGCCAGGGGGAAAATGGTGGCGTCGTGTGAAGAAGCCTTACTCTGATATGGCTGGGCCCCATTCCCTAGACTAACTAAGCGTCCACGGGGAAAATGTAATGTCCGATTCAGGATCTGCAACGAGCGTCATTGGTAGGGTTTTCCCGATTCTATCCACTTGATTCCTGTGGCACTCCTGCCAACGCTCAACCACTCTTTACGGAGGTTTAATGATGATAGTGACGAAAATTAAATGATTCGACCACACTTCAGCCACGGAGTTTTCTTTGGCCTTAAAAAGGGGTGTTTAGTATATCTACCTGTTTGATGTTTAACCAAAATAAAATACCATGTCTTGTTCAGCAACCTCTACTATTCCATGATTTTAGTCACTCGGTTTAATAATTGTGAACAAACATAAAAATCTTCCACTCACTTTAGTTGCTGCATTTCCTTGCACTCTAATCTACATTAATAATACCCGTCAGAAATTGATCACAAATATTTGTATATATAAATATTGCACAAAGATGTATAATTTATAGGAAATCTTAATATATGTGCTATGTTTCATGATAATTATTATTACGGTTTATATTTATGTAATATTAATCATATTGAATATTTGAATCTATGTAGAGTACATGAGCTGATATATGTATATTTTCATTCAAATTTGCTATTTTATTCCACTATTATAATGCGTAATGATTTTTAATTTTGTAATTACTAATTCTTTTGCATGTTCCTAAAATTCTAGTCAAAGTCTATTGTTCAATTTCTTTTAGTAATTAAGTCTTGTTTTCTTGAAATAAACTGAAAACTTCTGATCTGTTTTTATTTGACATCTTTGTGTTTGGAATTAAAAAAATGAAATTGTTTCATTGCATCCGAACATATTTTAATGTAAAGAAAAAATAAATGGGGGGAATGGAACCGTGGGAAATAGTTGCTTGGTCAGAAGAGAGCTGTGAAAAGTAACCAGGGTGAAATGGAGGCTAGCTAATGCCCGGATCCCAATTATCCTGCCTCTTCAAGACAGATATTGCTTAACTGGCAAGAAAGATATTTCCATTTAAGAGTTTTAGGATAAAAGTTTTTACTCTAGAATTAAAATGTGTTGTATTTGGTCAGTATAGAGATCGGACGACTGGCAAGAACGTTGAGTTAATCTTTCTAGGTTGAATGAATTGTACTAGGTTTTATTTCACAGTGAAAGGTTTCGATACGCGTTCTATTTTCTATTCCGTGGGATGACGCATGTTTTGCACTAAAGATTAGGTGGGTTATGTTTAGTGGCTTTAATGTGTGCTGACACTCTGCAAGCATAATTAAATGAAGCACGTGTAAAAGGAGACTTGTGTCCCCCGAATCGCAAGGAAAGGAGGCCTGACGCACCCAAATTGCAGGATAGGTAGGCCCAGCGAGGAACCCCACAATTGGGCGCTCGGTGGATCTATGAAATACTGAAATTGGGTACACGCATTAATTAATGAGATAATATGCCATGTAATAAGTAGTGAAAAAATGTAAAATAGAGGGAAATACTATATCACAATTGTACATTTATTAAGAAAAGTATGAGTCGAGAAAAGCGGACAGACAGAGTTCCCACGCAGTCGAACAAACATACGCAAGCTAGGAAACAGCTGCCATACGAAAACGATCTCAATAATAGAAAACAGGGACAAGCTGAACAAATACAGGGTGATATGTGCTTTGCCCGGTTAAAATTTTCTAGGACCTGTGAAATGCAAAACGGTCTTTCTGATACAGGAGATAGGCCCAACTTGTAAAAATATGTAGTTCCATTAGACGCACATACCTCTTGTACCTCCGCCCAATGGTCAGCAAAGGAACTGACAAATATATTTCTGATCTTTAGCTCAACCCTCCCCCGCGCCCAGGTCAAGTGAAAAGAGGTCACGCTCATTGGAAACGAGAGGCCTATATATATTAAACACACATACACACACACACACACACACACACACAAAAGGAGAAATTAAGATAGAAAAAGAATCAGTTAAGTAATCTGTCAGTATAGCTGTGAGTGCTCAAAGGAAAAAGGAGCTATCCATGACGGTTGTAAGTAATGAATACCAACACTGATTTACTATCATATTTACACTTCCTGCTTCATGCCCTCAGAATGACCTGCATAAGTAAGTCTTCGATCTCTGAATGTTAATTTTGGATCAATTTTTCAGTATTAGTTGTACAAACTCATCGTTATAAATATATTCGATTGACGATGATGCTGAAAATTCATCATATTACCGCCCCCATAACAATAGCATACCCTAGTATCTAGTTTATATTTGCCGCAACTAGTAATTAGACCCATTATAACTAAGCCCTGGCATTTTTATATTCAAAAATCCAAATCCATGTTAAATTTGATCAGGATTATTTACAAAACGCACCTATATTAACCAGACTGCCTAAAAGGAAGGGAAAATAAGTGTGTGAGGGGTAGGAAGCAAGTAATAGCCACAGAGTCCCCCGAACCGATCAAAGGGTGGGGTAAACCGTAACTGCCCACTTACAGGATAACAGCATAGTATCGCCATCCCATGTTTGAGTTAATTCAAATGTTACATTTCACACGTGGCCGTGACACCGTCTGGTGGCGTGACTAGTGGCCAGGGGGAAAATGGTGGCGTCGTGTGAAGAAGCCTTACTCTGATATGGCTGGGCCCCATTCCCTAGACTAACTAAGCGTCCACGGGGAAAATGTAATGTCCGATTCAGGATCTGCAACGAGCGTCATTGGTAGGGTTTTCCCGATTCTATCCACTTGATTCCTGTGGCACTCCTGCCAACGCTCAACCACTCTTTACGGAGGTTTAATGATGATAGTGACGAAAATTAAATGATTCGACCACACTTCAGCCACGGAGTTTTCTTTGGCCTTAAAAAGGGGTGTTTAGTATATCTACCTGTTTGATGTTTAACCAAAATAAAATACCATGTCTTGTTCAGCAACCTCTACTATTCCATGATTTTAGTCACTCGGTTTAATAATTGTGAACAAACATAAAAATCTTCCACTCACTTTAGTTGCTGCATTTCCTTGCACTCTAATCTACATTAATAATACCCGTCAGAAATTGATCACAAATATTTGTATATATAAATATTGCACAAAGATGTATAATTTATAGGAAATCTTAATATATGTGCTATGTTTCATGATAATTATTATTACGGTTTATATTTATGTAATTTTAATCATATTGAATATTTGAATCTATGTAGAGTACATGAGCTGATATATGTATATTTTCATTCAAATTTGCTATTTTATTTCACTATTATAATGCGTAATGATTTTTAATTTTGTAATTACTAATTCTTTTGCATGTTCCTAAAATTCTAGTCAAAGTCTATTGTTCAATTTCTTTTAGTAATTAAGTCTTGTTTTCTTGAAATAAACTGAAAACTTCTGATCTGTTTTTATTTGACATCTTTGTGTTTGGAATTAAAAAAATGAAATTGTTTCATTGCATCCGAATATATTTTAATGTAAAGAAAAAATAAATGGGGGGAATGGAACCGTGGGAAACAGTTGCTTGGTCAGAAGAGAGCTGTGAAAAGTAACCAGGGTGAGATGGAGGCTAGCTAATGCCCGGATCCCAATTATCCTGCCTCTTCAAGACAGATATTGCTTAACTGGCAAGAAAGATATTTCCATTTAAGAGTTTTAGGATAAAAGTTTTTACTCTAGAATTAAAATGTGTTGTATTTGGTCAGTATAGAGATCGGACGACTGGCAAGAACGTTGAGTTAATCTTTCTAGGTTGAATGAATTGTACCAGGTTTTATTTCACAGTGAAAGGTTTCGATACGCGTTCTATTTTCTATTCCGTGGGATGACGCATGTTTTGCACTAAAGATTAAGTGGGTTATGTTTAGTGGCGTTAATGTGTGCTGACACTCTGCAAGCATAATTAAATGAAGCACGTGTAAAAGGAGACTTGTGTCCCCCGAATTGCAAGGAAAGGAGGCCTGACGCACCCAAATTGCAGGATAGGTAGGCCCAGCGAGGAAACCCACAATTGGGCGCTCGGTGGATCTATGAAATACTGAAATTGGGTACACGCATTAATTAATGAGATAATATGCCATGTAATAAGTAGTGAAAAAATGTAAAATAGAGGGAAATACTATATCACAATTGTACATTTATTAAGAAAAGTATGAGTCGAGAAAAGCGGACAGCCAGAGTTCTCACGAGGTCAAACAAACATACGAAAGCTAGGAAACAGCTGCCATACGAAAACGATCTCAATAACAGAAAACAGGCACAAGCTGAACAAATACAGGGTGATGTGTGCTTTGCCCGGTTAAAATTTTCTAGGACCTGTGAAATGCAAAACGGTCTTTCTGATACAGGAGATAGGCCCAACTTGTAAAAATATGTAGTTCCATTAGACGCACATACCTCTTGTACCTCCGCCCAATGGTCAGCAAAGGAACTGACAAATATATTTCTGATCTTTAGCTCAACCCTCCTCCGCGCCCAGGTCAAGTGAAAAGAGTTCACGCTCATTGGAAACGAGAGGCCTATATATATTAAACACACACACACACACACACACACACACACACACAAAAGGAGAAATTAAAATAGAAAAAGAATCAGTTAAGTAATCTGTCAGTATAGCTGTGAGTGCTCAAAGGAAAAAGGAGCTATCCATGACGGTTGTAAGTAATGAATACCAACACTGATTTACTATCATATTTACACTTCCTGCTTCATGCCCTCAGAATGACCTGCATAAGTAAGTCTTCGATCTCTGAATGTTAATTTTGGATCAATTTTTCAGTATTAGTTGTACAAACTCATCGTTATAAATATATTCGATTGACGATGATGCTGAAAATTCATCATATTACCGCCCCCATAACAATAGAAAACCCTAGTATCTAGTTTTTATTTGCCGCAACTAGTAATTAGACCCATTATAACTAAGCCCTGGCATTTTTATATTCAAAAAGCCAAATCCATATTAAATTTGATCAGGATTATTTACAAAACGCACCTATATTAACTAGACTGCCTAAAAGGAAGGGAAAATAAGTGTGTGAGGGGTAGGAAGCAAGTGATAGCCACAGAGTCCCCCGAACCGATCAAAGGGTGGGGTGAACCGTAACTGCCCACTTACAGGATAACAGCATAGTATCGCCATCCCATGTTTGAGTTAATTCAAATGTTACATTTCACACGTGGCCGTGACACCGTCTAGTGGCCAGGGGGAAAATGGTGGCGTCGTGTGAAGAGGCCTTACTCTGATATGGCTGGGCCCCATTCCCTAGACTAACTAAGCGTCAACGGGGAAAATGTAATGTCCGATTCAGGATCTGCAACGAGCGTCATTGGTAGGGTTTTCCCGATTCTATCCACTTGATTCCTGTGGCACTCCTGCCAACGCTCAACCACTCTTTACGGAGGTTTAATGATGATGGTGAGGAAAATTAAATGATTCGACCACACTTCAGCCACGGAGTTTTCTTTGGCCTTAAAAAGGGGTGTTTAGTATATCTACCTGTTTGATGTTTAACCAAAATAAAATACCATGTCTTGTTCAGCAACCTCTACTATTCCATGATTTTAGTCACTCGGTTTAATAATTGTGAACAAACATAAAAATCTTCCACTCACTTTAGTTGCTGCATTTCCTTGCACTCTAATCTACATTAATAATACCCGTCAGAAATTGATCACAAATATTTGTATATATAAATATTGCACAAAGATGTATAATTTATAGGAAATCTTAATATATGTGCTATGTTTCATGATAATTATTATTACGGTTTATATTTATGTAATATTAATCATATTGAATATTTGAATCTATGTAGAGTACATGAGCTGATATATGTATATTTTCATTCAAATTTGCTATTTTATTCCACTATTATAATGCGTAATGATTTTTAATTTTGTAATTACTAATTCTTTTGCATGTTCCTAAAATTCTAGTCAAAGTCTATTGTTCAATTTCTTTTAGTAATTAAGTCTTGTTTTCTTGAAATAAACTGAAAACTTCTGATCTGTTTTTATTTGACATCTTTGTGTTTGGAATTAAAAAAATGAAATTGTTTCATTGCATCCGAACATATTTTAATGTAAAGAAAAAATAAATGGGGGGAATGGAACCGTGGGAAATAGTTGCTTGGTCAGAAGAGAGCTGTGAAAAGTAACCAGGGTGAAATGGAGGCTAGCTAATGCCCGGATCCCAATTATCCTGCCTCTTCAAGACAGATATTGCTTAACTGGCAAGAAAGATATTTCCATTTAAGAGTTTTAGGATAAAAGTTTTTACTCTAGAATTAAAATGTGTTGTATTTGGTCAGTATAGAGATCGGACGACTGGCAAGAACGTTGAGTTAATCTTTCTAGGTTGAATGAATTGTACTAGGTTTTATTTCACAGTGAAAGGTTTCGATACGCGTTCTATTTTCTATTCCGTGGGATGACGCATGTTTTGCACTAAAGATTAGGTGGGTTATGTTTAGTGGCGTTAATGTGTGCTGACACTCTGCAAGCATAATTAAATGAAGCACGTGTAAAAGGAGACTTGTGTCCCCCGAATCGCAAGGAAAGGAGGCCTGACGCACCCAAATTGCAGGATAGGTAGGCCCAGCGAGGAACCCCACAATTGGGCGCTCGGTGGATCTATGAAATACTGAAATTGGGTACACGCATTAATTAATGAGATAATATGCCATGTAATAAGTAGTGAAAAAATGTAAAATAGAGGGAAATACTATATCACAATTGTACATTTATTAAGAAAAGTATGAGTCGAGAAAAGCGGACAGACAGAGTTCCCACGCAGTCGAACAAACATACGCAAGCTAGGAAACAGCTGCCATACGAAAACGATCTCAATAATAGAAAACAGGGACAAGCTGAACAAATACAGGGTGATATGTGCTTTGCCCGGTTAAAATTTTCTAGGACCTGTGAAATGCAAAACGGTCTTTCTGATACAGGAGATAGGCCCAACTTGTAAAAATATGTAGTTCCATTAGACGCACATACCTCTTGTACCTCCGCCCAATGGTCAGCAAAGGAACTGACAAATATATTTCTGATCTTTAGCTCAACCCTCCCCCGCGCCCAGGTCAAGTGAAAAGAGGTCACGCTCATTGGAAACGAGAGGCCTATATATATTAAACACACATACACACACACACACACACACACACACACACAAAAGGAGAAATTAAGATAGAAAAAGAATCAGTTAAGTAATCTGTCAGTATAGCTGTGAGTGCTCAAAGGAAAAAGGAGCTATCCATGACGGTTGTAAGTAATGAATACCAACACTGATTTACTATCATATTTACACTTCCTGCTTCATGCCCTCAGAATGACCTGCATAAGTAAGTCTTCGATCTCTGAATGTTAATTTTGGATCAATTTTTCAGTATTAGTTGTACAAACTCATCGTTATAAATATATTCGATTGACGATGATGCTGAAAATTCATCATATTACCGCCCCCATAACAATAGCATACCCTAGTATCTAGTTTATATTTGCCGCAACTAGTAATTAGACCCATTATAACTAAGCCCTGGCATTTTTATATTCAAAAATCCAAATCCATGTTAAATTTGATCAGGATTATTTACAAAACGCACCTATATTAACCAGACTGCCTAAAAGGAAGGGAAAATAAGTGTGTGAGGGGTAGGAAGCAAGTGATAGCCACAGAGTCCCCCGAACCGATCAAAGGGTGGGGTGAACCGTAACTGCCCACTTACAGGATAACAGCATAGTATCGCCATCCCATGTTTGAGTTAATTCAAATGTTACATTTCACACGTGGCCGTGACACCGTCTGGTGGCGTGACTAGTGGCCAGGGGGAAAATGGTGGCGTCGTGTGAAGAAGCCTTACTCTGATATGGCTGGGCCCCATTCCCTAGACTAACTAAGCGTCAACGGGGAAAATGTAATGTCCGATTCAGGATCTGCAACGAGCGTCATTGGTAGGGTTTTCCCGATTCTATCCACTTGATTCCTGTGGCACTCCTGCCAACGCTCAACCACTCTTTACGGAGGTTTAATGATGATGGTGACGAAAATTAAATGATTCGACCGCACTTCAGCCACGGAGTTTTCTTTGGCCTTAAAAAGGGGTGTTTAGTATATCTACCTGTTTGATGTTTAACCAAAATAAAATACCATGTCTTGTTCAGCAACCTCTACTATTCCATGATTTTAGTCACTCGGTTTAATAATTGTGAACAAACATAAAAATCTTCCACTCACTTTAGTTGCTGCATTTCCTTGCACTCTAATCTACATTAATAATACCCGTCAGAAATTGATCACAAATATTTGTATATATAAATATTGCACAAAGATGTATAATTTATAGGAAATCTTAATATATGTGCTGTGTTTCATGATAATTATTATTACAGTTTATATTTATGTAATATTAATCATATTGAATATTTGAATCTATGTAGAGTACATGAGCTGATATATGTATATTTTCATTCAAATTTGCTATTTTATTCCACTATTATAATGCGTAATGATTTTTAATTTTGTAGTTACTAATTCTTTTGCATGTTCCTAAAATTCTAGTCAAAGTCTATTGTTCAATTTCTTTTAGTAATTAAGTCTTGTTTTCTTGAAATAAACTGAAAACTTCTGATCTGTTTTTATTTGACATCTTTGTGTTTGGAATTAAAAAAATGAAATTGTTTCATTGCATCCGAACATATTTTAATGTAAAGAAAAAATAAATGGGGGGAATGGAACCGTGGGAAACAGTTGCTTGGTCAGAAGAGAGCTGTGAAAAGTAACCAGGGTGAGATGGAGGCTAGCTAATGCCCGGATCCCAATTATCCTGCCTCTTCAAGACAGATATTGCTTAACTGGCAAGAAAGATATTTCCATTTAAGAGTTTTAGGATAAAAGTTTTTACTCTAGAATTAAAATGTGTTGTATTTGGTCAGTATAGAGATCGGACGACTGGCAGGAACGTTGAGTTAATCTTTCTAGGTTGAATGAATTGTACCAGGTTATATTTCACAGTGAAAGGTTTCGATACGCGTTCTATTTTCTATTCCGTGGGATGACGCATGTTTTGCACTAAAGATTAGGTGGGTTATGTTTAGTGGCGTTAATGTGTGCTGACACTCTGCAAGCATAATTAAATGAAGCACGTGTAAAAGGAGACTTGTGTCCCCCGAATTGCAAGGAAAGGAGGCTGACGCACCCAAATTGCAGGATAGGTAGGCCCAGCGAGGAACCCCACAATTGGGCGCTCGGTGGATCTATGAAATACTGAAATTGGGTACACGCATTAATTAATGAGATAATATGCCATGTAATAAGTAGTGAAAAAATGTAAAATAGAGGGAAATACTATATCACAATTGTACATTTATTAAGAAAAGTATGAGTCGAGAAAAGCGGACAGCCAGAGTTCCCACGCAGTCGAACAAACATACGCAAGCTAGGAAACAGCTGCCATACGAAAACGATCTCAATAATAGAAAACAGGGACAAGCTGAACAAATACAGGGTGATATGTGCTTTGCCCGGTTAAAATTTTCTAGGACCTGTGAAATGCAAAACGGTCTTTCTGATACAGGAGATAGGCCCAACTTGTAAAAATATGTAGTTCCATTAGACGCACATACCTCTTGTACCTCCGCCCAATGGTCAGCAAAGGAACTGACAAATATATTTCTGATCTTTAGCTCAACCCTCCTCCGCGCCCAGGTCAAGTGAAAAGAGGTCACGCTCATTGGAAACGAGAGGCCTGTGTATATATTAAACACACACACACACACACACACACACAAAAGGAGAAATTAAGATAGAAAAAGAATCAGTTAAGTAATCTGTCAGTATAGCTGTGAGTGTTCAAAGGAAAAGGGAGCTATCCATGACGGTTGTAAGTAATGAATACCAACACTGATTTACTATCATATTTACACTTCCTGCTTCATGCCCTCAGAATGACCTGCATAAGTAAGTCTTCGATCTCTGAATGTTAATTTTGGATCAATTTTTCAGTATTAGTTGTACAAACTCATCGTTATAAATATATTCGATTGACGATGATGCTGAAAATTCATCATATTACCACCCCCATAACAATAGAAAACCCTAGTATCTAGTTTTTATTTGCCGCAACTAGTAATTAGACCCATTATAACTAAGCCCTGGCATTTTTATATTCAAAAAGCCAAATCCATATTAAATTTGATCAGGATTATTTACAAAACGCACCTATATTAACCAGACTGCCTAAAAGGAAGGGAAAATAAGTGTGTGAGGGGTAGGAAGCAAGTGATAGCCACAGAGTCCCCCAAACCGATCAAAGGGTGGGGTGAACCGTAACTGCCCACTTACAGGATAACAGCATAGTATCGCCATCCCATGTTTGAGTTAATTCAAATGTTACATTTCACACGTGGCCGTGACACCGTCTGGTGGCGTGACTAGTGGCCAGGGGGAAAATGGTGGCGTCGTGTGAAGAGGCCTTACTCTGATATGGCTGGGCCCCATTCCCTAGACTAACTAAGCGTCAACGGGGAAAATGTAATGTCCGATTCAGGATCTGCAACGAGCGTCATTGGTAGGGTTTTTCCGATTCTATCCACTTGATTCCTGTGGCACTCCTGCCAACGCTCAACCACTCTTTAGGGAGGTTTAATGATGATGGTGAGGAAAATTAAATGATTCGACCACACTTCAGCCACGGAGTTTTCTTTGGCCTTAAAAAGGGGTGTTTAGTATATCTACCTGTTTGATGTTTAACCAAAATAAAATACCATGTCTTGTTCAGCAACCTCTACTATTCCATGATTTTAGTCACTCGGTTTAACAATTGTGAACAAACATAAAAATCTTCCACTCACTTTAGTTGCTGCATTTCCTTGCACTCTAATCTACATTAATAATACCCGTCAGAAATTGATCACAAATATTTGTATATATAAATATTGCACAAAGATGTATAATTTATAGGAAATCTTAATATATGTGCTATGTTTCATGATAATTATTATTACGGTTTATATTTATGTAATATTAATCATATTGAATATTTGAATCTATGTAGAGTACATGAGCTGATATATGTATATTTTCATTCAAATTTGCTATTTTATTCCACTATTATAATGCGTAATGATTTTTAATTTTGTAATTACTAATTCTTTTGCATGTTCCTAAAATTCTAGTCAAAGTCTATTGTTCAATTTCTTTTAGTAATTAAGTCTTGTTTTCTTGAAATAAACTGAAAACTTCTGATCTGTTTTTATTTGACATCTTTGTGTTTGGAATTAAAAAAATGAAATTGTTTCATTGCATCCGAACATATTTTAATGTAAAGAAAAAATAAATGGGGGGAATGGAACCGTGGGAAACAGTTGCTTGGTCAGAAGAGAGCTGTGAAAAGTAACCAGGGTGAAATGGAGGCTAGCTAATGCCCGGATCCCAATTATCCTGCCTCTTCAAGACAGATATTGCTTTACTGGCAAGAAAGATATTTCCATTTAAGAGTTTTAGGATAAAAGTTTTTACTCTAGAATTAAAATGTGTTGTATTTGGTCAGTATAGAGATCGGACGACTGGCAAGAACGTTGAGTTAATCTTTCTAGGTTGAATGAATTGTACCAGGTTTTATTTCACAGTGAAAGGTTTCGATACGCGTTCTATTTTCTATTCCGTGGGATGACGCATGTTTTGCACTAAAGATTAGGTGGGTTATGTTTAGTGGCGTTAATGTGTGCTGACACTCTGCAAGCATAATTAAATGAAGCACGTGTAAAAGGAGACTTGTGTCCCCCGAATCGCAAGGAAAGGAGGCCTGACGCACCCAAATTGCAGGATAGGTAGGCCCAGCGAGGAACCCCACAATTGGGCGCTCGGTGGATCTATGAAATACTGAAATTGGGTACACGCATTAATTAATGAGATAATATGCCATGTAATAAGTAGTGAAAAAATGTAAAATAGAGGGAAATACTATATCACAATTGTACATTTATTAAGAAAAGTATGAGTCGAGAAAAGCGGACAGCCAGAGTTCCCACGCAGTCAAACAAATATACGCAACCTAGGAAACAGCTGCCATACGAAAACGATCTCAATAATAGAAAACAGGGACAAGCTGAACAAATACAGGGTGATATGTGCTTTGCCCGGTTAAAATTTTCTAGGACCTGTGAAATGCAAAACGGTCTTTCTGATACAGGAGATAGGCCCAACTTGTAAAAATATGTAGTTCCATTAGACGCACATACCTCTTGTACCTCCGCCCAATGGTCAGCAAAGGAACTGACAAATATATTTCTGATCTTTAGCTCTACCCTCCCCCGCGCCCAGGTCAAGTGAAAAGAGGTCACGCTCATTGGAAACGAGAGGCCTATATATATTAAACACACACACACACACGCACACACAAAAGGAGAAATTAAGATAGAAAAAGAATCAGTTAAGTAATCTGTCAGTATAGCTTACTTGCTATTTTGTTATTATTAGCGTCATGAATTCGTTCCCTCATACTTAAGACCTGACTCGTGTAGGACTCGAACTGTTCCACTTGCTTCCATTTAGGTAAGCCCAAGCTAAGACTAAAGCCTACTTATCGCCGCTTTCCTTTCGAGTACTTTTCCTTCAACCAGTGATTACTGAGGCACCTTCTGGAACCCAGCCTAAAAGTCAGAACAAATTCGACTGGAAGACAAAAGTTGCCCTACTACCTACAATCCCTCGATACCTGCCACGCCAGACTCCACCACTTCCCTCACATCACATCGCACCCCACTTCTACAAACTCACGCACACCAAAATACAACCCCCTATAGATTAAGCTCCGGTAGAGACCGGCGACCGGGCAAGCCGTGATCCTGAAGTTTTGTTTCTGGAACGCTAAAGCAGTAATCGCTGACCGCATGCATGAATGGCATTGTGTGTCAACCACATTGTGGAAAAGCAAGGGATAATAAAGAACAAAGGAAACATGCTGCAAAATCATTTGGCTTTTTGTTGTCAAAGAATTAAGAAATACAATAAAAACAAAATGGAAAAATAAAAACTAGGAAACACGCTTCGAAAAGGGGAGGAGACCTGAACAAAAGGAGACGAAACACTAAAACAATGCCGGCAATAAACGACTAACAAAAATGAAAATGTTAAAAGAGAAAAAGGGCAACGTATCTGTAAAAGGCACATAAGAGACTAAAAATAACAATGCCTTCCCCCCCCCTCAAAAAAAGAATGCCTACTACCCAGACAAATGGAGTCTTCTGACTCCAAATCTGAAGAGTTTCTCGCAGTTCAGGATTTTAATTTATGCACATAAATATATATTAATAGTATATTCAGTTTGAAGTTGAATAATTATTATATTAATAGCATGTTAGTAATGTATATAGTATATGTGTAGTCATGGAAAATAGTATAATATAATACATATATATTTTAGGAATACTCATTATTTTTTTTGTATTCTCATAAATGTTTGAAAAACTTGCTGTTGTGCTTATGCGTCGTGTGGTTTCCTATTGTAGGAACCAGCAGTAATCGCCCATCATGTTTGGATTGAACCGACTTCTATACCTCGATTCAATCTCAGATATGTCCTGGTGGAACCTCATACCAAATTCTTCGCTAACGGCACCCAGATTCGTTGCAAAAAAAATCTAGATGCGAATACAAGAAGTGCATTATAATGTACATCCAGCATCCCATTCTTCCATACGCCGTTAGCATGTTTACTAAATCAACATAGTTGTCAGCTCTATGATTTCCAAGAAAGTTATGTGCAACTAACATGAATGAATCCCATGCAGCCAATTCCAAAGGATTCAATTTACCACTGAATTTGCTATCTGGCATCAATTCTGAGCTCGGGTCCAATGAAAATGCCTGCTTTCAGTTTTGCGTCACTTTTATCTGCCCCAAATTTTAATTTTAGGTATTAGAAGCTACATTCACCGGGAATCATTAATTGCCCTTACAAAATTTTTTATGATGCCTAGTTTGATATAAAGGGATGGAAGCAGGGCCGGTTTAAGGAGCTGCACCCAGTTGAGTAGCTCTGGGCTATACGGTGTACATAATGCCAGACTTATTATACAATGCAGTATGTTCTAGTGAAGTTTTCTATATTTTTCTTATATATAGTAATATCATATATAATAAAAATAATATAAAAAATCAGGAAAATGAATTTTAATTTTGTCTCGGCCTTGTGTGCCTAAGGGCAAATACTTAATTATTACTATTTTTTTTCATCCACGCGGGGCCCGTAGCACGTACTACATGTGCTACTAGGTTAAACTGGCCCTGAGTGGAAGAAAGATCTTTTGCGATCTACCAGTGACATATACTGTAAATTGTACCGATTAACTATGTGCTCATCTCATTTATAAAGGTATTTTACAGAGGAATGATTGCTGTTATCGCAGCTGTTCCATAGATACAAGAAGCATATATTTTTGTTATATCTCGGCTGCAGTCCTAGGAGGACGGAAAACACCATATCACCACCTGAGGAATTAATTCCTTTAGAATGAGTTCCATCGATTCATGTTTCTTTCATATCGACCACTTGACCCACAAGAATGAAAGGCTTTTCATTACCATTATGTAACAATACAGGTTTGAGTCTAACCTTATTCGAGTCTATAAACAATCTCCATTCGTTAGCCATGTGCTTGTGTCCTAGTTTTTGCATGAGTGCATCGACGTCACTGCAGAAACAAGCATTATTATTTTATTGTTTGAAAAACACAGATAGATCTTCATGGCGGGAAAGGAAAATGAAATTATCGTACTTTCATTTAGGAGATTTCGTTTCTGTAGTCTAGATCTCAAAACTTGCCTTCTCCTTTGACAATGCTAACTAAGTCTCTAATTAAATCTTTCAACTCTTGATTAAAAAAGCATGGCTCATTTTTTAATAATCAATTACGTACTCGAGTGGTTCATCATCACATAGGGTAGGTTGGGATTAGCAAATCCCCCGACCTGGTGTTTCCGTCTACTTCATTCATAGGTGTGATGTTTTGTATCCTAAAACGTAAGGGCGGTTTATACTTAAGTGCCAACATGAATCTGAAAGAAATTCTACCGTAAAGGTTGTCTAAATTATGCGTTTTTACATATGGAATTGAAATACGAACTATTTATTTTGATAGATTATCTCTAATCTGTATCTTTTATACTTTTAAATTACAACAATTTTGCCCTTTCGAACCCCTTTATAATATATTAGAAGATATAAAGCAAATCATGTATAATGACAAACCCAAATCAAATTTACATTTTCATCACTGGATGCAATTAAAAGATCATTCTCCTGACTTTTTAACTTTGTCTGATTGCATAAATGCTGCTCTGATTCATTCCTGGATATTAGCTTACTGCTAATCTACTGAATCCTGACACTACCATCTCATCCTGTGAGAAATATTTAGCAGAAGACTGTTACAATTTTAACAAACCTTTCGATAATGTGTGTGTGGGAAGGCAAGTTGAGCACTTCCGTAGGAATGTTGATGAGGTTTTCACCTCGAAAGTGCTTAGAGAGGAAGTGAAAAGTAGCCTTGGCTCATTTCTGGAGAGCTGATGTGGTCACAAATGCTGGCAGCATTACGATTAATGTTAGGTGTCCTTCCGGTATAAATTGTCGATCAGTTGAAAGATCTTGAATGACATTGTCAGGCAGCTTGAGCAGTGGATGGCCAACAGAGATTCGAGTAAGGTTTGAATTGATATCAAATTCTGTAGCACAATCAAGCAACTTTCCTATTGACTCGGATAATTTAATGTCTGACAGAGTATGGCCATAAATATCAACGATGATATGGTCGATCCAGAAACAGCGAATGGGAGGGGGGCAATGCCAGGATTTTATGAGTGGAAATTTTTTAAAGCTGCTTATTATAGTACATATTTTTACGAGTAATACACATGTATGATCGTACAAATAATCTGTGATGAATACATACGAATCGGTTATAGGCATAAACAATGAAAATGTACATGTAGTGTAGAATATAATGATGTAGGCTACTTGCAAGTCATTTCGCCCACTTAAGTAACAAGTCAAATAATAGAAAAAGTATTTTTATTTTACAGGAGTAGGCTCTCTCAAAATCGTAGGCCCATGCCCACTGTCTCCTTTCATTTGCCTAAGCGAAGAGGAAACGACGGTTTTTCTCCGAAAACTTGTCAATCACTTGATGATTCGAAACTTAAATGTCACTGTGGACGGAGAGTAGTGCGAGGCCGTTGGGGCGATCCTGACCAATGGTGCTCGTCATGTAAAGGGTCTTTCAACAAGGACGCTCGAGCTTTGTCAGGCGATAGTGGCCATGTTGTTAAAGCGTCATCTGGCAACCTCACTGTGAACTGTTCAGTGGTACTTGTCAAGTCACGATGGAGGGTTATAGCATTGAACAGCGTGTGCAAATCATCAAATGTTATTATCAAAATCAGTGCTCCGTTCAACAAACGTTCTGCGCATTACGTGATTTCTATCCTCGCCACAATCGTCCTGCCGAGTCCACTGTTCGACGTTTGGTGGCCAAATTCGAGGCAAAGGGGTCGATCAACAATCAACCAACACACGTAAGTCGCCGAAACGCAAGGTCTGCTGAAAACATTGCTGCAGTAAATGAGAGTGTACGGGAAAATCCGAGGCAGTCAGTTTCTAGTCGTTTACAAGAACTTGGCCTTTCGTCGACTTCAGTTTGGCCAATAATGCGTAGGGACTTGTGTCTATACCCGTACAAAATCCAACTTACCCAGGAACTTAAGGTAAACGACTAAAGAAACGCCGTGTGTTCGCTGATTGGGCTCTAGAGCAGTTGGAAGTTGCCCCAAATTTCCCCCAAAAAATCATCTTCAGCGACGAGGCCAATTTTTGGATTAATGGATTTGTGAACAAACAAAATTGTCGGATTTGGGACGAAAACAATCCACATGAGATACACCAGCACCAATTGCATCCCAACAAAGTCACTGTTTGGTGTGGATTTTCGTCTAACGGAATCATCGGTCCGTATTTTTTTGAGAACGAAGATGGGATTGCCATGACTGTCAAAGGCGAGACCTACAGATCGATGATAAGCAACTTCTTGTGGCTTCAACTGGATTATATGCCTGATATGGATACTGACGATATGTGGTTCCAACAGGACGGTGCTACGTGCCACACTGCGCACGCCACGATAGACATTTTGCAGCAGCGATTTCAGGGCAGGGTCATCTCGTGCGGCGGCGACGTCAACTGGCCACCGAGATCATGCGATTTAACGCCATTAGACTACTTTCTTTGGGGCTACCTTAAATCTCAGGTCTATGCGAATAATCCGCAAACAGTTGATGTCCTCAAAGTAAACATAACAAACACCATCTAGCAAATTCAGCCAGATTTATGCGACAAAGTCATCGATAATTGGCCTCCCGAATACGTTCCAGCAAGCGAAGCCGCGGCGGACATTTGAACGACGTCATATTCCACACTTAATGCCATAAAATGTGCTTTTAAATTTAAAATAAATTAAGTGCATATTTCACACACAACTTGTTTTATTTACATTTAAAAATCAAGCGACCTTATTGAAAGACCCTTTACATCTTTAGCCGTTTCAAGGCTGAGAATGAGTGTTCGTCCTCTGCATTTTGAGACCGGTAGAGTCAATAAGATGATCAGGAGATTCGCAATGTTCGGGAACATTCAGGCCTCGGCGTAATCCTTCGCATTCTTGACAATAGCGAAGACACGAGGCGCCGAAACGAAAAGCAATGCAAGCCAGGCACACTGTGTGGAATTTCCTTCTTGTCATGCGAGGGAGGGGCCCGAGCCCCATGCTCCCTTCCCCTATTGGATCCGCCACTGCACCAACAAGACATTCTTATTCTCCATGTGCAGCGTCAGCTTCTGCATTACTTAAGTTTTCACACCAGTGTTGATACTTGTAGTCTCCTCCAGCATGGTCTTATCAAAACCCCTTTCTTTCAGCCAAGCATCTTAGCAAACAAGCATCTCGTGTGATTCCTCTTTAGTTTCTTCTCGGTGACAAAGTGAAGCAGATAGTAGTCCTAGGCTCACTAACAACACAATAGTGTTCTTCCTCTATCTTTACATGCAAAGATTGTTCACTGCCCTCAGTTTCCATCATCACATTGGTCAAGTCATGTCCGTCCGTTAAAGAAGATGCAAGATATTCCCTCTCCCTCCTCCCTACACTTCTTCCCAAACTCTTCCGTCAGCTCTATCATCAACTTCTCATGTGATCTCTTGCTCACTGTACTTATGCTGTCTTCTGTGGTGATTTCTGCATCATTCAAAGATGCTGCTGTTATTGCTGCACTTGACCTCAGTCATATGCGACACCTTACTCTAAAATGAATCTCATGAAGGTATTTATGTACTTAAGGCGAAACTGGGAGCGCAGTGCAAGTTTAGGAAATAACTCAAATTCAAGGACAAACTCATCTTCGCCGCCACTTCGTTCAACATCCTTCCTAGCTGCCTTCTCTGCTTCTGCATCATTTTCCTAGCTCCTTCACTTTCTTTCTTCCTTCTTTTCCAGCCATTGCCTTTACAATGTACTTGCCTGTCTTTACGCTTTGTCAAATCAGGGAGTCCCATTTAGTTAGTACTTTGTAATCTTTTTCTCTCTGCTGCACGAACAGTTAATATGGGCTTGGATCTCAACCCACACAGCCTCCTCCATCCCAACTGGTAATCTAACACTGGGCCATAAAAATATTAAATAACCTGTCTAACACGACAACGAACCACTCTTTGCCATCAACTTAGCCCTTGCCAAGGGAAAACTCCATAGTATAATTCCATACCTCCTTGAACTTTGACACGATAGTCTCATTTTCAATGTTAAGAGCTTGCTTGAAAAGAGCATTAGATTTGCCCTACTGACAAATCCGACCAAGGTAGATGTCCTTAACAGCTTGTTACTTGGTAGTTCCTTCTGTTATCTTCACCCTTCGCCTTCAAATAGATGCCATAGCTCAAGATATCCCCTACAGTTATAGGGGGCTCGGGGAGTTAGTAGAGTCACCAGTTTATGGAGGATTTTATTCGTGAGGTAAGACTACCCGTAAAGGGGTGTCGAGCGAAGGCGTTTGTGGTCTCACCGTCGAGTTTGCTCTGACTCCCAAGTTCTTACGGGAAATCAGTCATAGGCTAGGTTCGAAAGGTAACTTGGTTATCACTGAATTAAAGGAAAGGAAAATGGTGTTTTTTAGGCTTTATTCTTGGCTTAGGTCTACCTTAATTGGGGCAAGCGAGATAGTCGAGTCTTACGCAGCTTTATTGTAAATTTCCCTTTATGTCAGATAGTTGTGACTAGGACGGCTGTACTTATGGACGAGGAAACTGATTCGTGACGCGAATAACAATCAAATCAGAATGAGAATAGTGACAAATGAATAACGATGAGAATGTTTCTACCCATCTAATTATACCACCTCCAATTAAGGGGGCGTGGCTTCTTTTTTCAAAATCTAGACGCGGGGCGGAGCTTACAGGATCAGAAGTATGTTCGTTTGTTCCGTTGTTGAGACTTCTTGGCGGAGTTAAAGGGTGTGTGTGTTTCAATGTCGACACATTTGGCCCGTCCGGGCTAGCAACGATAGCAAGGTGATAGGAAAGTTGATTTTGTCGTTTCGCAGGCCCACATCAACTTTAGCTGGTCAAATCTGACTCCGTTCTGTCTGCCTCGTTATCTTGTATCGAGACCTTTCGGCTCACTGCTGTTTCCTCGCGTGTGGATGTTTGTGTGTTCGCTTGGGAACCTCCAACTATTCGCTTGCCTTCTTACATTCATGTTTTTCTTAACACATGTAGAGTGTAATAAAAGTATTTCGCTCTATTCTAGATTGGTTCATTGATACTACATGGCACGATATTTTAGTAGTTAATACGTGTGCCCATTTGTGAGCTTCCTCGTTGAGCCTACTAAACTTTGCAATTCGGGCGTTGCTACATATGTACAATTAAGATTTAACATTATATACGTTATATATATATATATATATATATATATATATATATATATATATATATATATATATATATATATATAAGTATTTCGCTTTATTCTACATTGGTTCATTACCAATGCGTGACATATTATTTCAGAATTTCATAGGTCCAAAAGGGTGCTCATTTATGAGGTTTCTTGTTGAGCCTACTTCTCCTTGCAATTCGGGCGTCGTGACACAGTTGGCAGTTCAGAAACCAATATCTCCCGTTCAGTGCCAACAAAATTACTCAGATGAGAAATTGATTTCGTTCTTGCTCTAACTTGAGTGATTTTTTTATCGCCAGTTTTTAATCAGACATAAATCAGACCCAGAGAAAGAGAGATACATCTAGATTTTATTTTCTAATTTTTAATGAAGGCACTAGTCCATAATCTATTAATATCTGAAGTACACGATATACATATTCAAATGGACTGGACGTCTATTTAAATATAGTATTATTCTTGTAAAGCATCAGTCACTTAAAATATGACGAACCATTTTGTTAATGTTCCTACTTACTACTTAGTTACTAAGTAGTACTAAACCTGAGGTTACTCGAAAGATTGCTTTTGAGTCGAGGTCAACAGACAGAATAATAGGGGGGGGGGGTTGTGCACTGCATATAAGTAACCTTGATACCGTTTCCAGTGTTTTCTACAATTGAAAATATTATAAATTTACTAACACAGATCGAAAATTTTACATTTTTATTTATATATATATATATATATATATATATATATATATATATATATATATATATATATATATATATATATATATATATCGCGCCCACAAAAAAATGAAGTCCGATTAGCGATTACCGATTCGCCAGTTCGTCAAGTCCGATTAGCGATGCGATTCGATATTTTTAAAAGCGATTCAATGTTTTTAAAGCGATTTTAAATGTTTCTAAATGGAATTTAATGCTTTTTTTACCCTAAATAAGCCATTTCTAACTAATACAAAGAGAAACCAAGTTTTTAAGATAAAAAATAAACATTTTATTTTAATTAAAATGTAATATAACAAAAAGTAAACTATACAGTACATATTACACAAAATTCATACAGTAATACTAATATATTCTCTCAGAAAAAAAAGATAGGGTCAACTAGCAACTTTGTTCCATATATAGCTCATAATATTTAAAGTTTTCCACTCTACTCTACTCTAAGCCCGCCAGCTTAGACTTCGTCTTCCTCCTCCCCCTCATGGGCCTTCTTGAGGAGTTGGAGATTGCCCTTCATGAAGACGAGGGCCTCAAAATTCGGTGCAGCGTTGGCCACCCTCTTAGACCTGAGGATGTCCGACCCATAGCTTAACACGCGCTCGCCGAGACGGAGCTCGCGAGCGGTGTGTTATATTTGAGAAAGAGTGTTACCCAAGCATCACGGAACTCGGGCGGGAAGAGATTGGGCGAGAGCACCGGGTTCCCCCTCAGCGGCTTTCTCGACCAGTTGTTGACCTCTTCCCTGACCTTCTCCTTGAGGATTCCCTCTTGCTGCCAATCCTCCATGGCGAACAGGTAGTCTGTGCTGCTGGAGCCTGGCTGAAGTCTCTGCTGGGGGGCAGGGTCCAAGTGCTCGTCAGCCCGGACGAGGGCGAGAAAGTCTCTGATGAGCTTGTCCCTCACCAGGTCGCAGTAGACCTTATTGTCCCCTCTCCTGCAGACGGCCCTGAGGGTGGCGAGCTTGTGGTGGCGGTGCAGCGCCGTGGCCACCAACAGGTCCATGTCAAAGAAGAGGTGGCTGAACCTGCAGTAGAAAAAAGTTTTAAAACAAGTTTAAAAATATATCAGATTTGTCAATTGAAAAATTAAATTTCATTACACTGATTTTAGTTAATTTCAAAGGAATCATTGGACCAGCAAGGACTATAATTATTTAATAATAATATAATATAAGAAGAAAAAAAGCACTTTTTAAGTTTTAACTCACTGCGATAAAATATAATAATAATAAATAACGATATCATAATATGACTAACCTGCCACCAAAGCCCTTTGTTCCAGGCTGGTGGAGGAGGTGGGCCACCAGGTTCTGGGCATGGACAATGCTGTCGTCGCGTGACAGTGCCTCCAGGGAGTCTTTGAGCACCTGGAGGTGGGGGAGAAGGCATTCTATGCATGCCTTCTCGCCCTGGAGTACGTCTAGGCAGGCGGCGAGGGGGGCGGTCACCTTGAACCATATCTGCACGTGGTCCTGCGTGATGTGCGGCAGGGGGTGGGAGTGCTGCTGCTGACAGATCTGGTTCAGCTTGTTCCTCTTGTCCAAGTCAAGCACCTCGGTCAGCAGGCACTTGTAGGCGTCGTAGGCTAGAGTTCCACCTGGTGACACCAGGGGTAACAAGCTTCTTGCCCAGAGCTGATTTAATATCATTGGCGGTCACAGTATTTCTGTTCTGGGAGTTCCACACGCTCTGGGCCTTGGCGGGCGGCTTGTTAAAGGCCGGCCTGGGCTGGGTAAGCCAGCCAGGCACGTTCTCCACATCCCTGGAGGAGAGTATGTTCACTGTGTGTGCCGCACAGCGGCGATGCTTGTGGAGCTGCACCACCTCTTTCTGCTGGTTTACCTCTTCCAGGGCATCTGCCACCAGGATGGTGCTGGTGTGCACCACCTCTGGGTCCACCGCGTCTTGTCCTTGCTGCTCGGCATCCTGCTCGATGTTGCGGTTAAAGGCGCTGATGTAGTTTGCGCCATGTCAGTGGTGGTGCTGATAACCTGAAAAGCAAAATAATGTTTTAAAACAAAGTTCAATTTCATTTATCAGTATGAACTTGAAGTATGATTCCAAAGTCAATACGATAATAGTCAACATTATTTTTACAGACTCCCTCAGTTCTCTTCAAAGTATTAACGAAAAACATACATAACATATTTCACGTAGACTACAGCATCAAATTCATACAGTATTACAAAGTAAAAATGTAGAATTTTGCTGGATACCTGGGCAAATACAAAGACAATATGCAAATATTCTTAGAGTTTACACACCTTCCTTTTGATGCAGAATTCGTCGTGCAGCTCGGAGATCGCATCTGCCAGATAGGTCCCCGTCTGGTTCACGGTGATCTCCTTGATCCCGAGGACGGCGGAGTGCCCCTTGAAAGTGACCTTGTCCAGCCATGTCACCATCATCCCCAGAAAGGCCCTGATGCTTGCCGACCAGCTGTCGGCCGTGGTGGCGACGAACTCCTGATTGGCCAGTAGGTCCGTCAGGTCGGCCTTGGCCTGGTCCCCCATCGCCCTGAAGTTGCAGGTGAGCTTCCGTCTGGAGGGGACCTTGAATTGTGGCCAGGCGTGCGCCCACAAGGCCTTATTGTGTTCATTGTCTGTTTCTGAGGCAGGCTTCATGCAGCCAATGAAGGACCTGAAGCAAAATTAGAAGTTTTAGAATAAATTTAAAATTATCCTTTTTATATGAGTGTATGAGACATATAAATTGTTAAAACATGTTTAAGAAGTGAAAACAGAAAAATTTTAACAGTTTAAACCATCTATATTCAATTTAATGAATTTATTAATATTATTCAATCATTCAGTGTCTAAACTGAGTTTCACAGTTTTAAAATTAAAACACTTAAAATAAAAAATATATTGATACTTTAACTTGAAAAATGAAAATTACTCACCTATAGTACAAGTCGAGGCACTTCTGGGAGAACTCCTTGGAGCTCTCCTCGATGCTGGCCTGCCTCCTGGTCGCGGCTGCGTCCTGGGAGGACTTGTGGCGGCCGCGTTTGCTGGCGCCCTCGAGAGCTGCCTTGAGGTCGTGGACTTTAACAGGGTGGTGGTACCTCTGGTAGTGTATCTAAAAGGTAAAAACAAAAATAAATTAAAATTCATATAGTAAAAACTAAAAATAAATGCCTAACTTTTTGCCTGTTTAGTTTTTGTCAAATAATTATGAATCCTAGTAAAAAAGTCTTTAAATAAATTATTAAATAAAATAAATTTAAAGTCACTTTTTAGGTTTGAAGTTGTTTCCTGCTGAATTTTGAGTGTCTTTGAGCACTTGTTGCAGGTAGCCTTGTTGTTGTCCATGACTTTGAAGACTAGGGCGATGTGCCTGAGGCTGGAGCTGTCTGACTCCCTTGTGGATTTGATCTCAGCCGACTCGTTCGAGTCCAGCGAGATCCTGCTTTCGCTACGTGAGAGCGGAAGGGTCAGGGTGTCCTCCACGTTACCCCATGATGTAGTCGTTGACCGCCGCCACCTGGTTGCTGTGCTGGGAGCCCAGGGACTTCTGGTTTGCGCCGCTGGCGCTCCTGTTCCTGGGCTGGTGAGTCAGAAATCTCTCCATACTGGATGTAACGGAGGCGTCTTCGTCCGCTATCAAAGGTGTGAATAAAACTCCGTCTTCGACAAGGCTACTTCTTTTTCACGCGCTAAATTCTGTTCCTAAATTCAGTATTTAGAAAAAAAATTACGAAACGCACAAATAAATGCTAAGTTGAATGTACAAATAAATGCTAACTAGCAACAAGCAAGTGCGCACAAGTAAGAAGCCGGTCTGCACGAATACATGATGAAACTTGTATGAAACGGCTAATTCACGAACTTTAAGCTTGATTTATCGTTACTTTACGAAACTAATAGTCTAGATATGATCATATGATACCATTAGAACAAAATACAAATACTAATGAAAACAAAAGAATTACTTCGAAGCGTTCACAAGGGGTGGGAAGGGAGCAGCGCAGCAGCAGTTTATGCCCACCACGACTGGCTCTAAAGTGGTGCGGCGCGTCACTTAACCGTACGAAAAAACAAAACTAAACACGTATTATACCTACTTCATACTTGTAAAATATAACCTTTTTATTGTATATGATTTAATAATTAATCATGATATTTTACGCATTATATTATAGAGAAAATACGAAAGTGTGAATAGCATAGAATAAAACGAAAAAATATTTACTCGAGAAAAATATAGAAAAATTTATTAAGAAATTGCTATTGCGAAAAAACAAAGACGACGTCGACCTGGATTAATCGCAAATTGCTTTAAACTTTTGGAAGTCCGATTATATATATATATATATATATATATATATATATATATATATATATATATATATATATATATATATTCATTACGGCAGGTTTTATTGAAAGCGACCGCTAGTTTCGTGTTAATGATTTTCTTTTCAATCTTCTCGATTTGTCTTATGTTCGCCTTTTCTTCATTGTTCAACCCGTGAATAATCCTACCGAAGTTCATTAGAGATTGATATTTATTAATTGCAAAAAGGTGGAAGGAAATCAATACACCTTAGCACTTCTTTTATTATGCTGAATTGTTCTTGTATGAAGGTCTACCGATGACCAAGGAGAAACCCAGCATTGGCCCCTTTTCTTCGCGCGTAGGAGAACTCGGGCAGCCTCTCAGGTTTATAAAGACAGTGTGGTGTATCCGTAACCATTCTCCAAGAGGACATACCGTCGTAACCGAATCTAGAGTTGCAGTAGCGCCGTGCCCTTTTACGCCTCCGGGATGGGAAGTCCCGAGGGAGAATGTGAAGCTATTTCTATTTGCAATGGCCAGACATAAACCTAAAACCTCCCCTTCTCGTAAGGGTTCTTATGGCAGACGTTCTTCAGCCCCCTCCTTTCAGCCTTCCCTCGGTAATTGGATCTCTATGCCAACGATCTGGACCCAGATTTAAACTATCCCCGCTTTCTAGTCATGAGTTCGACATCTGGCACCCCCACTTACAAAAGTGGATGTGTTTAACGTTAATGAATCATTTGAGTCCCGCTGTGGTGAACCCCACGGGATGTGGTCAAAAGGTAATGGTGATATCGTAGTCGAGGTGTCATTTCACTCTCAACATAATCTTGTGCGAAATCGTCTTCGATAGTCCAAGTTCCCGTAGCCGTTTCGCCCCATGCACGTCTGAATTTTGTCATAAGTGTCGTCCGTTCAAACGAATTAAGGGACTACGACCTCACCTGTCTTCTGAGCAAGCTTAGTACCCAACACGTCAAACATCTACACAGGGAGACTAAAACTCTACGCTCTACTAGAGTCCCAACTGCCATGTTGATTTTAATGTTCAAACGTCAGGAGCTGCCGCAGTTTATTAAAGCTGAGTACCTTCGTGTCCCGGTAAGCCCCTACGTCGAACTACCCAGACGGTGCTTCAAGTGGAATCAATTTGGACATATTGGTCGTGTCTGTCGGCACTCCTGTTCCTACGTGAATTGTAGTTCTGATTACCATGGCTCTGAATACACTAAAACACCGTGCTGTGCCAACTGCGATGATGTCCACAGTGCTGCGTCAAAAATCTACCCAATATTCTTATATGAAAAGGTCCTCGTTTTGCGTGATTCTCTGTGTCTGGATGTGAGAGAGGCTCGCCAACGTGTCCGAGCACAAACCTCACGTTTTAGCAATCTCTTCTCAGACGTTTTGCATGGCGCTGGATGAAACCGAACATCACGTTCAGGTTCCAACACGCCTGAAGCATCTCATCGCTAATCTACCGTTAATGTGAGAAGCATTCATGATATACCGTCTAGGCATCGATCTCACACCGAGATGCCTAATGTTGACTCCCTCTCTCCGGCAGCTCTAGCCGGGACCGACGCTCAGGGTGAGACACTTGAAGACTTCAGACGTTATCAGAATGAATCTTCTATATCGACCACTAAAGGTTCTTCTACCCGGCCCGGGACCCAAAGCCCCGTGGTAAGAGAAAAGACTCCTCACCTGGGTCATCGACCATCAATAAGCGAGCAGTCTCTGGAGCTGAAGCGGCCGAGCGTCAAGTATCTTGAATGGACTCTTCTCCTGTTGCTGAAAATTCTCTGCCCTCAAGCCCGTCCCACCCTTCACAGGACTTAGGGCTCTTATCAGTCCAAACGGTAGCAGAAATCCCCCCAGTTCCTTGTACTTTGTCTAGATCGCTTGCCTCACCCACTCAACCTCTTACTCATGATCCGATGGAAGCAGATGATATTCCAACATTACCAGCCGCGGTTGTTGGATCAACTCCTCAGACATTGAAAGCGCCCTTGGCCCATCAATCCTGATCTACCGTCCTAAAATCTCTTCTCGATCTTCCGTTTCCGCCTGGTTGTGCGCCCCAATTACAGGAAGGGGCCTCGGCCGGTTCCTCGAAGCCATCAGACATATCCCCTGTCACTTCTTCTTCCAGGATCTCTTCTCCTGCAAAAGCAGGCTCGTCAAAATCTGACCTTCGTCCCCCAAGCTCTTTGGCACAAAGGAGAAAAAGATATTTAATGTGGTATCTAACCGTCTCACATAATATCCTCCATTTTACAAAGGAATTGTCAAGGCGTTCTTCCAAAGTGGGAATAACTCAAAGTTCTTTTGACGACTCTCCACCCTGCTGTTATTTGTCATCAAGAGAACAAACTGTGTACACGGCCTTTTCCGACGGTACCCGCTTTTTGTATTTTCAATCTATTGCCCCTGTCGGGGTCTCGTCTCATGGGGGGGTGTCAGTTATGGTTTCGTCATTCCACCATGTATCTCTCCTCCCCCCTTAAAACTACCCTCCAAGCTGTTTCCCTGATGTTTTTTTCTTACAAGGCTTTATTTTCTGTTTGCTCTATTTACGTCCTTCCTTCTTTACCATTGTCAAGACCCGACCTTTTAGAACTTGTAAATCATTTACCCTCCCCTTTTAAATTATTCGGAGATTTTAATGTCCGTCACCCATTTCAGGGTGACATCACTCGGAATGCCAAAGACAGTGTTTTAGTCTCTTTTATTATCTGACTTTCTTTGCATTTTAAACACCAGCGATTTTACTTCTTATCATGTCCAGACGGATTCTTTTAGTTGTGTTGACCTGTCTCTCCGTTCCCTGGATTGCCTCACTGATTTTCGATGGCCAACCCTTGAAGACCTCCATGAGAGTGACCACTTCCCTATTGTCTTGTCGGCAGTTGATCCTAGCCCTCATACAACCATACCTTTCAAGTGGGACTTAAGCCATGCCGATTGGGAAGGCTTCGAAAAGGCGTCCTCCATAAGTGCCTCATTGGGTACCTTCAATGGTGTCGACGCGGCAGTAGCGTACTTCACATCGATTATCTACAACGCGGCCACACAGACCATTCCACGGAGATGACCCGTAATGGGTCGCTCAACCGTGCCCTGGTGGACCTCGGAACGTGCGACAACCGTCAAAAACTACAAGTTAGCTCATGCCTGATTCTGGCGTAACCACCTTGTGCATTAAGGTTCACAGAAACCTAGCTCGTCCGCTTTTCCAAAGAACCCTTTGTCAGGTTCGCCGAACTTCATGGCGCCGCTACGTTTCATCAATTTCTTTTATGACCCCTACCGCAAAGATCTGGAAGAGGATTAACAAGATCTGGGGTTGTTGCGCCGGTAATAACACCCCCACACTCAACTTACAGGGATCCTTAGTGAATGACAGCCTGGTGGTCAGCAATGCCTTGGCCGGCCACTTCCGTTCCGTCAGCAGTGTCAACCGTTACAATAAGGCTTTTCTAGCCTATAAATCAAAAGAAGAGTTTCATCTCAATTTTACAACAAAATCTAACCTTCCTTATAATTTGCTATTCTCCATCCATGAGTTGCTCACTGCATTGTTCCTTTGTAGATCCACTCCTCCTGGCCTTGACGGGATCCATTTTGATATGATTCGGCACTTCCATCCACACTCAATCATTTTCCTACTTGACTCGTACAACCTTATATGAGTGAATGGTTTTTACCTATCCTGATGGTGCGTCGGGATTGTCCTTCGCTTTGCCAAACGAGGCAGGGACGGGTTGGAAGCAGATCACTATCGCCATATAGCTATTACCACCTGTCTGAGCAAACTGGTTTAGAAGATGATGCTGGTGCGCCTGAACTGGTTCCCAGAAACCAATCGTTCACTGTCTCCATTTCAGTGCGGTCTTTACAAGGGTCATAGTACCCTTGACCTCTTAATACGTTTCGAGGGATCGGTCCTGAAAGCTTTCTTTTTAAAGCACCAAGTCTTGGCCATATTTTTAGACATTGAAAAAGCCTACGATACAACATGAAGATACGGCGTCTTAGAGCAACTATACATTTGAGGTAAGAGAGGTCTTATACCGTCTTTTATTCAAAATTTATTAGCATCTCGATTCTTTATTATGCATGTTGGAGACACCTACTCTGACCTGCAGCCCCAAGAGGAGGGAGTTCCTCAGGGCAGCATTTTAAGCGTTTTATGTTTCGTTATTGCGATCAATGATATAATTTCCTTTCTCCCAGAGAGTGTATCGGCGACCATGTTCGTCGATGAATTGACAATATACTGTTCCTCGCCTTCCATCAGCAGCGCGTCTCGTAAAGTGCACAACTTAGAGGATTCCGATTTTCCACGAACAAAACTAAGGCAATGTATTTCCACCTGGGTAGAAGGGCTCATGTTCCACCACCTAACTTCCTATAGATATACATTTTCTGTGCATATCGTTTGATCCTTAGCTATCCTTGTTACCACATCTACGCCGTCTGTCGCCTCCAGAGTGCAAGGAAAGTAGACCTATGGCAACCAAATTGCCGGATAAGTAGGCCCAGTGAGGAACCCCAACAAATGGGAACTCGGTGGATATATGAAATCCTGAAATTGAACGCACACCTCAATTAATGAGGTAATATACCATGTAATGAGTAGTAAACCAATGTAAAATAGAGAAATACCTATATCACAATAGTACATTCATTAGGAAAAACATAAGAAAGGCAAGCGAATAACTGGTTTCCCACGCGGCCGCATACACATACATATACACAAAGAAGCAGCTGCGGGACGAAAAGATACCGATGCTTGATAACTAAAGAAGCCGAACAAATACAGAGTGATATATGATTTGACCGGTTGTTTTCTCGTGGAACTGTCAAACGAAAAATAAACAGTCGTATCTTGATAGGATTTGCCCGCCGGGTGTGAAAATGTGTATAGCTAAGGTAGGAACTCACACACCTCTAGTATCTCCACCCAGCGGTCGACGAGAAGACGAACAAATGCGTTTCCAATCATTAGCTCCACCCCTCGTCTTGAGGAAAAAAAAAAAGAGGTCACGCCCCCTTAAACAAGGGAGTTATAAATAAACGAACGAAGACATTATAGGTAGTTAAGTCATTCGGTTGGATAGACTCAAGTAAAGGCATCTGACTATTATCTTAACCCTCATCACGAGTCCATTCTTCGTCATTAACTCCTTCCGTTTTAGCCTCAGCTACCCCCAACATCATTAAACCTATATACGGCCGCATTAGACTCGATTTATTTCGCTTACACCTAATAAGGTAGACTATATTCAAGAATAAAAGTCTACTTATCGTCGCTTTCCTTTCGAGTCCTTTCCTTTAACCCCGAGGTAAACAAGGCACTTTCTGAAACCGAGCCTAGAAGCAGAATCTACGTGAAACTTTTGGAGTCAGAGCAACCTCTCACCCGTAGACCGGTAGCCTAAGACACCCCAAAACACCGAGGACCTTTTCCCACCACATACGGGTAACCGTCCGTCTTTATCTTACAAACTGGTGACCTCCTCGGTCAGACAGTGAAGTTGTCAAGAAAAATGGACGCATCAGACCATCAACAGGCAGGACAAGGAGAGACGGAGACTGTGAACGTCATCACCATCAAGCCACCCATCTTGGTTGGTTTAAGATTGTGAAAGCCCAGTTTCACATTTCAAGAGTAAGTAAGGAGGAAACTAAATTATTTCATGTTTTGGCTGATCTACCTCCCGAGACCGTGGACCGACTTCCAGCTGCAATACTATCTACCCTAATGTGCGTACCCTAATGGAAACCGCTCCAATTTTGTAAAGCGTAATAATGATCACGGTGCGTATAATGTACCGATAGGATTGCAACCCCTTCGCAGGAACCAAAGACCTATGGTATGCCGTTCACATTTTTATTTTGATGAGAGTGCGAAAGTCTGAAAACCCGGTGCAGGTGGCCAAAGAGTGGGAAACACGTTCAAATGCAACCTTCCTCCAGGCCATCTTCGCCAGCCCCATCGGAAAACTAGGAAAGCATGCCGTTGCAAGCGACCGCTGGTATGCCGTCTGTCTTCACCGTCGCTGCTAAAGTGAATAAATTAAAGTGCGAGTTTCTAATTGATATGGGGATGAGTGTATCCAGTGGCGTATTTAGGGGAGAAAGGGCATTGGTCCATCCCCCCCCCCACCTCCCCTCAGGGAATGGAAACCAACCCCTTACAAAATTAGCACAGGAGGCCATGGTGGAAAAAAAAACTGTTCTAAAACAAACCAATATACATCACTTCCTCAGATTTACCATCAGAATTCAATAGTAAATATGTTTAATATTGAATTACTTTCATATTTCAGACAAAAATATGCACAGTCATTGAAAAATGTCACATTTTTTTAATGACTGGTAATATTTTTGTGATCGGCCTTGGAAACGCCTCGCAGGGCACAGCCATCTTGTGATGTTTTCTATCCCATAATTTATGAACGTGAGCTGTCTACGCATGTCCACATGTGCAGAAACGTAAATTTTAGACGATTGCCATCCGCCTGGGAAGAAATTCGACTTGAAAAAACACTTTTTATTGCTGAAAGTTTCTCCTCAAACTTGGGAGAGTAAGATTTTGACATATATCTAACACTAAGCGGCCAATATATTTTTCTTAAAACACGATGGCATGGGTATGGCATGGATTTTCTAGTGCAGAAAACGGTTCTTTTTTATTCGTACTTGTATCTTTGCCCCATCTGTAAGCACATGCAAGCCATTTTCGATTTTTTGTGAGTTATCATCAAGGCTTATGCAAATGTTGAATACTATATCGTTGACCGAGAAAGCGTATGATGATACAATATTCTTCATAATAATAATAATAATAAGTCTTTTGTAACGCGCTCTTCAAGGCCTGAGGCCTTCCCAGAGCGCACGTTGTGCTGAGATGAGAATGGAAATTCAATGGAAATTCAAGAGGGGGAGAAGGCAATACTGAAAAGATGCGTTTTCAGGAGACGCTTAAATGTGGTAAGAGAGGGAGAAGACCTGATTTCAACAGGAAGAGCATTCCACAATTTAGGGGCGCACATTGAGAAGGAGCAGTCCCCCATTGAGCAGAGGGATGAACGAGGAATATTCAAAAGAGGTGCATGTGATGACCGAAGAACCCGAGGGACATGGCGTGGCGAGAGGGCAGGAGAGAGGTAAGACGGGGCCTTGTTGTTTAGGGCCTTCAATGTGAAGAGAAGCATCTTGAAGTGAGTACAAGATCTGACAGGGAGCCAGTGCAGTTCATGCATCAAGGGTTTCGAGGGAGAAAAGCGAGGGCGACAGAGGAGAAGCCGGGCGGCATAGTTCTGTACAAGTTGAAGGGGGCGGAGAGAGGAGGATAACAGATTCACAAGCAGAGAGTTACAGTAGTCAAGGCGTAAGGTGATGAAGGCATGAATAGCAGTCTCAAGACTTTGGCGATCAAAGTGAGAGCGAATGCGAGAGAAGTTACGAAGGAAACATAGAAAGGATTTGCTGATATTGCAGAAATGAGGCTTAAAGGAGAGAAGCTCATCAAAAACAACACCCAGATTCCTAACGCAGTCAGAGAAAATGATAGTATTACCGCCCAGAGTAAGCGAGAGAAAGAGAGATTTAGATTTTTTGACAAGAGCAGGGGTGCCAACGAGGAGGACCTCAGTTTTGGAGTGATTAAGCCTGAGGAAGTTGGTATAGAGCCAGTCAGAAATGGAGAAGTAGGCAGCCAGGAGGTCAGTGATAGAGTAGGCAAGAGACGTGGGGGATGAGGAAACGAATATTTGAGTGTCATCAGCATAGAGGTGGAAGGATAGACCGAGATTACGGAGAAGGGAACTAAGAGGGAGAAGGTAGATACGAAATAGTAGAGGACCAAGGACAGAGCTTTGTGACACTTCAAAGCGAATGGGGGTAGAGTCGGATGAAACGTCAATCACAACGGATTGAGTACGAGACGAGAGGTAAGAGCGGAACCAGTCAAGCACAGTGCCTGATATGCCGAGGAAAGAGTGGAGACGATCAAGTAGGACGGTATGGTCAATAATATCAAAGTCAGAGGAGAGGTCGAGTAGAACGAGGATGGAGGCACAACCCCTGTCAGCGACTCTCCATAAGCAATCGGACACATTGAGAAGGGCGGTTTCTGTGGAGTGACCTGACTTGAAACCAGATTGATAGGTTTCATCAATGTTACAGGCCACCATGTGACTGTTGATGCGTGAAGCAACCACTCTCTCCAGAACCTTAGAGAGGAAAGGAAGTTGCGAAATCGGGCCATAATTGAAAGGGTCAGTTGGGTTCAGTTGAGGCTTTTTAAGAATCGGATGGATGTGGGCACGTTTGAAGGAAGAGGGAACAAGACCAGTTGCAAGTGAAGTGTTGAATAATGTAGGCCGAAGGAAACGCTTCTCACGTGGAATAGAAAATAAATGCAAGGAGTTTTTAAAGAAAATAATATATATATTCGAGATTAACCAAACAGATTATAATAAGCTGAATTACATTAAATTAGGCAAGGTTGACTTGAGTTGGAAATAACTTCACGCGACGAGATGAAGTGTGACGTATAAATTTTGTAAATGGATGTTGAATGTGGAAAATGATTTTGATGTAGCGAATGTAATCGTTTTGCTGTAGCGACTATAATTAGTGAATTGGGGCTTAATATGACGGCGACGCGAATACAAATGAGAGAGTCATCTCGCGTTATTTCACAACTGGTGAAATGCATGTGTTTTTATGTGCGTGAAATTCTAAGAGATGTTGTTTGTATCAGTGCGTTAAATGAAATCAGTTCCTCATCACGGAATGATTGAATTATTAAAGGTTACATAAAATAAATGAATGATTGAATTGCAAAAAGTTACGCATAAAATAATTGAATAATTGAATTGACAAAAGTTAAGTAAAAATAAATAAATGAATTATTAAGTTATACATAAATTACATGAATGATTTGAATTGAAAAAAGTTAAGTAAAATAAATGAATGATTTGAATATTATACATAATATATATATATTTAAGTTTCCCAGGAGGATTTTATTATAGGAATGCCCAGAGGTCATTGCTATAACACTCCCTCCCCCTAAGAAGGTTACCCCCCTTTTCTATTTTGAGATTGCAAGTCCGAGTACCGACGAGGGCTCCTGTCGACGCGGCCGGAGTGCGTGATGACAGTGCCATTGGTTTGGCTGCGGGTACGAGGACACAGATTCGCTGTGGCAGTGCCAGTAGCGTTGGACGAGGCACCGACACGAGAGAAGGTCGGCGTGGCGAAGGTGATCCGCTTGTTGGTTCCTTTCGAGATGGCGTCAAGCGGGATTTGGGAGTCTTCAAGTCCTGTTCTCCGCTGACAGAGTAACCAGTGGGGGAGTGATTTGCTCCTGACTGACCACTTATGTCTACGATGGTTCCTGCAACAAAAGAGGAGGAAGCAGCAAAATGGAGGGTGGAGTTCGAGTAGCAGAGGTGGTTAAAATTGTGGGGTTGAGGTTGTTTTGGGAGATTACTGTACTATAAAGGGGTATAGTAGGAGGGGAATGAGGTGATAGTGGTTCTAGATGAATATTTTCGGTATAAGCGGGTTTCATGGTGTGTTGCCATAGCACTGTGAGTGCGAGAGAATTGATAACGTGTTGTCATAGCTGTGTGTGAGTGACGTAATGGCATGTTGCAATAGTTTGTGTGAGGGTTAAATAGATTGATGGTGTGCTGCGAGAGCACTGTACGAGTGCTGAATGGATTTATGGCGTGTTGCCATAGCACTGTTTGAAGGCTGATGAGTCGGTGGCGTGTTGCCATAGCATTGTACGAGTGCTAAATGAAATGCTGGCGTGTTGCCATTGAAGCTGTATGCGTACTAAATGAATTGGTACGATATGAAGTGAGGATTGAGTGTGGGTCAAAATGGAAAAGTGAAGACCTACCTGAATAAGTGAAGTGAGCTGTAGGTGAAAGATGTTGACCAGTTTATCGTTTATCCCTTGAGTTGTTAGTTTCAGGATGCGATTGAGGAGTTGAGGCTGAATTTGAAGGATTGTGAGAACTTGAAGATTGAGAATTGGAAATTCGAGGATTTGGAGAAAGTGGATGAGTTGGGTGAAGTAAGAAAACTGGAGAATTTGAGGAATGAAGATTTGATTGCGGATTTGAAGAGTTTGGTGATGAAAAGTGAAGATTAGAGGAGTTTTAAGATGAATATTGATGTGTGAGGAGTGGAGAGTTGAGATTAGGTGGAGTTACTGGTTGTAAATATGTGCAAGGTTGTACAGATTTTACGGCTTATACACCATATTTGTTATGATACCAGCACCACTGAGTTGGTTGAGAGGAAAAAGGAAACGTTATGCCTCGGGAGACTACATAACACAGTATGTGAAGAAGAAGCATAATGGTGGCTAAAAGGCTGTGTACAGTGTACAGCGTTGTGCCCGTACATTTGATAATACCAGTATAGCAATGCCCTCTGGCATTCCTATAAAATATTACATGTATCAATTTAAATATTACCATTACCTAATATCATTTTAACGTAATGTACCTTGTGCATAAATATTAGTATACTCTCCTTTTTAAATTCAATGTAAAAATATCCATTTATTTTCCCATTTAAATTCTACAATTTCCATTAAATCTTATGTAAAATGTCAATTTAGTTATGTATAAATAATCAATCCAAAATCTCAAATATTTTGTAATATGTATATAATTGCCATCCAAAAATCATTTGCTAAGATACATTCTTTTTGGCAACACTTACTTTAGTCAAACACACAAACACACGCTTTTAGCTCAACCACATTGAACATGAATATTCCCCACTCGTCTCGCGCCGCCATTCTCAGCATAAAGATCCCAATTCACAGTCCATCATAGTTACTTTACCATATCTTAGTCATCATAGTTACCACATCATAGTTACTTTACCATATCTTAGTCATCATAGTTATCACATCATAGTTACTATACCATACTTTACCTCACTGCTCCTTACATTCACTCTACTTTTCATTACTTGCATACATTGCATTACGTTGTATTCCTTAATAATTCTCAATTTAATTATATCATTCATCCATATAATTGTAATAACCGTTCACATGATATTTCCTAATTCAATTCTCTCATTGTGCATCCGTTGATGTTGTAAATATATTAATTTTGTTTATTTTACGTTTTTCTTACAAACCTCTGCCCGAAGTTTTCTAAATTCAATTCACGTCAGTCGTTAGGCCTAAATATTAGCAGACGACTATTCCATCCAATTCAACAAATTTATGGTAATGGTCGGTCGTCAGAGGAGCTCGACGTTCTTCGAACCAGAGAAATTGTAATATTATTAGATGGGCTGATGCCCCAATTCACGTAGGGATTCATAAATAACCTATCGGCGGCTATCGCTATCTCCTCTATATTCGAGAGGTTTGAATTTAAAATAAGTGGCATGCTTTCCTCTGAGATTCCCATCATGAAAGTCTCTGTGAGGAAAAGACTAAAAAGGTCGGTTTGCGCACCTTTTACCTTGATAAGGTCCTTTAGGTACTTTAAGAAGGTCAAAGGACTCTTATCTCGCATTTACTGAGTGTTCAGGAGCTGCCTTAGGTTATCTACTTGGTACCTGCCGTACTTCGTATGAAATGCCTCTCTCAGGCGGTCCAGAACGCCATCCTGTTCCCCGTTAATCAAAATCTCCCTAAATTCAATGAATATACTCATGGAGAGACTCTGTATGATTGCAGCAGTCTTTTCTTCTTATGTAATGCGCTGGGGATTGAGTAGAATGGACGATACCTCCAGCCATACTATGGGATTTAAAGCATCAAAAGTGGGCAGCGAGAGATAAGCATGGGGGTGTCTGATGGTGGGCTGATCTAGAGATGAGGACCTTTCGTCCGGTGAGCCGCTTACGGAAGTACTTCGATGGTCCATTATAGTCACTACTGTGTGTACACGTGATGGATGTGCGTGTATGTGTATGTGAACTTCAGTAACGCGAAGGAACTTAAAATAAAAATTAAAGGAAAAATAAATATTATTCACTCGTTGTATGTATATAGATATAATAAATTTAATTTAATAAGGATATTATTAATTCAATTAAGGATGTAAGTGGAAACTTGGGATTAGAAACTAACACGTGTTGAGAGTCGACGCTCGCAAATAAACGCGTGAGTAAGTGATTCGAAAAATTTGAAACCATGTGACTGGATTGAAAATTTATATTTGATTTTATAATTAAGAATGGATGAACGTACGGGAGATAATTAAACAAATTCTGGGCACCAATTTATGCAAATGTTGAATAATATATCGTTGACCTAGATAGCATATGATGATAAAATATTCTTCACGCATAAACTTTGATTGATTGAAGGGATTTTTGAATTATGAATAATGTAGGCCAAAGGAAATGCTTCTCACATGGGATGGAAAATAAATGCAAGGAGTTTTTTAAAAAAATAATATATATTAGAGATTAACCAAACAGATTATAATAAGTTGAATTACGTTAAATTAGGCAAGGTTGACTTGAGTTGAAAATAACTTCACGTGACGAGATGAAGTGTGACGTATAAATTTTGTAAATAGATGTTGAATGTGGAAAATTATTTTGATGTAGCGAATGTAATCGTTTTACTGTAGCGACTATAATTAGTGAATTGGGGCTTAATATGACGGCGACGCGAATACAAATGAGAGAGTCATCTCGCGTTATTTCACAACTGGTGAAATGCGTGTGTTTTTATGTGCGTGAAATTCTAAGAGATGTTGTTTGTATCAGTGCGTTAAATGAAATCAGTTCCTCATCACGGAATGATTGAATTATTAAAGGTTACATAAAATAAATGAATGATTGAATTGCAAAAAGTTACGCATAAAATAATTGAATGATTGAATTGACAAAAGTTAAGTAAAATAAATGAATGAATTATTAAGTTATACATAAATTATATGAATGATTTGAATTGACAAAAGTTAAGTAAAATAAATGAATGATTTGAATTTTATACATAATATATATATATATATTTAAGTTTCCCAGGAGGATTTTATTATAGGAATGGCCAGAGGGGATTGCTATAAGGCTATCGCTGTCTCCATGGTAAACAAATATGGCGTCGTATCTGGGAATTTTAAATCATTTATCTCTTTGATTTTAAATCATTTAGGAGCAATTTTCTCACCTGCATTTTACAAAATTTGGTAGTTGAAATGAATAGTATCTATTTATTTTAACCACCAAATTTTGTAATTCAATGCCTATTCAGAATAGACATTTAATTGATAAGTTTAGAGAGAGTGTATGGACTTGGAGCTGACAAACTGTTGGTTATGAGGGTATAGAGTTTGCTGCCACTGTATCAACATTCATTAATGGTTGGTAGATAGTAATAAATCAGTAAATCAATTAAGACCCACAAAGAACAATAAGATTAAAAATAATGCATAAGATCTAGAAGTAGAACTACATACAGAGCTAATTTGGCATGCATGTTCTGCTGTTGATTTTAAATTCAGCTTGCGTATGTATTGGTCAGTCTTGTCTGAAATTAAGTTCTTTCAAATGATATATGACTCAATGTGTTCCAATGATGTTGAAATTTTCAAAAGTATCACGAGACCACTCACATTTAATGCCAGATACCTCAACAACCACTTTGTCTTTTCTCGAAATTCTTTTTGTATTAAACTCAGTATTGTAATCCCTTTGAAATGATATATGACTCACCGTAGATAAGATGTCATCAATTTCAGATATATTATATTTGATATGTATTTGGATTACTAAAATGATACTAAAATCATTCCAACTCCAGAAGGCCTCGCATAAGCTTTGCTTCATGCCTTCTCCCTTCAACAAATATATTTTGTTTAAATACACATTACTATTAAGTGATTTCTAGAGGCAGTACCCGAATAGTGCTGCACGATCTATCTCACTAGATTGTAATGGTTCGAAAGCATTTTTGCAATCTGTGCTTTGTTGTAGTTCATTAAAAAGCTTAGTTTGTTGATGAAAATTTATATTTCAAATAATAGACACCTATATACGATGTTCTCAATTGTTAACGAATGTTCATAGGGTTTTGTGCTTGTATGTATAGTATTTCTTGATTAAATTTATCATTTTTCTGTGAACTTTAATTAAAAACTATTTCAGTATATGATTTTGATTTGAAAATACCTCCAGATCGTTTCTTTGGTAATCTAGTTTTAAAAAATTTCTGGGGGGAGAACCCTCGGACCCTCCTTCAGTCACGCGCTCGCCTGTCCAGTGGCTTGGGCAATATTTCACCCCCCCCCCCTTCTACGCCACTGATGGAAAAAGAAACGAAATTGATGATTTGAGTGATTTAAATATAATGATGTGTCATTCTGCAGCCTAAAAAATAAGGATTGTCATCCTGATGTGGGAAAATCTTGCTTGGAAGTTTGTCAAATTTAGGATGGATGTTGGCTTCTTTTGATGGTAGAGATACGTTCCGAGATATGCGCGGATGCGAGGAAACGACACCAAATTTCAAAGTTTTCTCAGAGGAGGCTTCCCCGGACTCTCCGCCACAGGCTCCACGACAAACATACCCCCCCCCCCCTTCAATGGAATCCTAGTTACGCCACTGAGTGTATCAATAATTCCAGCTAAAGTGGTGCGATTGGGTGAATTACGTGAATCTAGTGTGAACATTACGACGGCTAATGGCGGAAAAATAAAAGTGCACGGCGAGGTAAACACGGATATAATTATCCCTAGTCTTCGCCGAACATTCAGGTGATCGTTTGTGGTCACGGATACCAAATCGCTGTTATTAGGAATTGATTTTCTGAGGCACTTTAATCTCTTGGTGGATTGCGCGTGCGGCGTCCTTATCGACAATCAAACCTAGCTCATATCAGAAGTGAAACAATCCGGGTAACCTGCGGTAGCTCTGATCATTAATGACCTAAAGCACTTACCACCCGGTTGCAAGGCCGTACGTATTAGAGAGATATGAGGCTTTGTACAGCCCCGCGCATACTAATCCTTCCCCACCTTCGCCTAACTCAGTGACGCACACAATTGAGACCAGCAGTGCATAACCGACATTCGCGCAGCCGAGACTTCTTTGAATGGAGAAACTGCAAAAACGCTATTAAAGGAGGGAGTTATGCGCCTGTCAAAATCACCATTTCCAGGTAAGAAATTAAGAAACAGTATTTAAATATTCTTACTGTTGTATTATAAAATAACACTAAATATATTCAATAATCAATGTTGTATTATAATTTGGGATTTGTCGATTTATCGGTTATCACCTTATCAGGCGATAAATTTATCGCCAGTTATCGATTATCGGTTATCGCCGATAAGGTTATCATTATTGATTTATCGGTTATCGTGATACATTTTTTCGTTATCGCGCCCACCTATGTGGACGACCCTTTGGAGCATTTAGATCGAGTTTGCAAAATCCTGATCGAGAACGGTCTGATAATATACTTGGATAAATGCGAACTAGCAGAGGAGAAAATTGATTTTTTAGGGCATCACATTTCGGCAGAAGGAATTTGCCCACCGGCTAAGAAAATGAAAATTGGCGACATGCCTTTATCGAAGGACTACAATGAACTACGACGATACTTGGGCATGTAGGGATACTACCGAAGGATGATTCCTAATTTTGCCGGGATTGTAGCCCCGATGACCGAGCTTGCACGACTTCAACCTAAGGTTCGTGAGCTCGAATGGAACGATAATCCAGGAGAAGCATTTGGAAGTACTAAATTGGCTTTGATTAATTCCGCCAAGCTCTTTCACCCTCTTCCCAATGATTCGCCATATCAGCTGGTGACGGATTGCCCCCAATACGTGGCAGTTGCTGCCCTTCACCAATTGGTAAACGGATCGCCGCGACCGGTGGCATTCTTCTCGAGCAAGTTAAGCCGAATACACCAAGCATACTCCACTTACGACACAGAGCTCCTAGCGGCGTATCTTGCTGCGATCCACTTCAGGGGTGTGGTGATCTAAGCTTTATGTAACCTTATATGTACATATAATTGCCTAATGGGTTACACTACATTACTTTGTTTACTAAACCTGATTAGAATGGGTATGTTTACTTATATTGTTTCTCTTTTATTTTCAGACTATATTTATGTTTTATTAGTTGAATAAAGCCTAGAGAAAGGTATTGACGCTTTATTATGATTACCAGAAGGGGCATGATTGAAGGTTTCGCCATGTTACCTTATGGGCAGACCACAAGCCATTAGTATCGGCCCTTTTGTCTCCATTGAATGCCAAAATAGAAAGGCAGCAACACTATTCACCATTAAACGGCTATTTTGGAGTATATCAGCGTTATCACCTACGTGCGTGGTCAGAACAACGTAGTTGCTGACTGCCTATCGAGGAACGTCAATTCGGTACTTTTGAGTCATATTTGATTATATAATGTGGTTCCAGCAACACAGGAGTTGGCTGCGAGAACGTGAAGTTTCTTTAATACATATATATTTATAAACATAGAGGTACTTTAAATAAATTCTCAAGTACTTTAGAGCGTTCGGACGCAGGAACTGCACCATTTAAATGCGAACAAAATTATTTTTGCGTGCGTTATGCGCGACACAACTGTATTATGCCGTTCCTTTACTTTTATCATTGTCAGCAGTATAAGTTAATTATACTGCGCGCCCACAACATTAATACTTACGTATTTCATTTGTTATTCTTGACTGCATAACAGATTTTAGAGGGTTCAGGAGTCATGAGAGCCTTTGTATAACCTATGTTATGCCAAGCGATTTAACAACATTGATTAAAGCGTTCCGGATAAAGTAGCTGCAGTTTCTTGTCGCGAACTAAACCTCTTTTATGTACGTTACTTTGTGTGTAGGCATCACACCACTTTCCCTAATTAAAAAGAATTAACTTTATATTGATGTCTACACGATTTTTTTTTACACACCCAAAATTACTATATTATTCTCATTATTGCACCTTTGATTTTTCACTATATATACTTTTCATTTAAAAAAAAATAGGCACTGAATATATATACACTATTAGAGTTATTTACGCCGGGATATTTACACTATTATGGTATTATTAATTATTTACACTTTGCACTTCTGTCCGAAGGAGAGAGTAGTCCTCCGTTGAAAGGACTGCCGCTTGAAGTCGATCGACTGTCTCGGGAGGTAATGCAGTCAGAGTATGGTAAAATTTCGTTTCTTCTCGTTGTATTCTTGAGATGTGAAACTGCGCCTCCAAAAGTTTGAATCATCCTGAGACTGCTGCTTCATTAAAAACAGGAGGTCTGATCGAGATCGCGTTCGCGAGTTCTACTTCTTAGTGTGGGAGAAAATGAACCACTTGTTGATGTCTTGATGCGTCGCCTAGAGCAATGGTTCCAAACCCATTTTGGCTTATGGTCCCCTTAGGAACCTTATTTTTTCCTGTGGCCCATAATTATTATTTTCATTAGGTAATATGCAGTCTAACTCTACTTTAAAGAACAAAAGATCTTAAAACAGCTATGTGTATTCAGGTACAATTATATTTGTCACATATATAGGACTATAAACATAGCAAAAATTAAACAGTGGTTGACAAAAATGTAATACTCTTTTAAAATAAATAATTAGTCTTACAAAAAATAAAATCCCTTAGCAAAATGAAATAAATATATCATCAACTCTTTGTTCATTCAATGCGATCCTTGTGCTTCATTCAGTTTCACAAGTTTTTCAATATCAGGGTCTATAGTTGTTAGAGACAGACGAAGATCACATCTTCTTACTATTTCTAAGCAGCTGCGAGCTTTTGATAGGAGGTGTGACACTTTACTAAAACTCGACTCAACCGGAAAGAAGTAGGAAAAGCAATAAAATATAATTTTACTTCGTCCCAAAGCAAAGGGTATTTCATAGCAATTTCATGACTAGTCCATAAGTTCCTGACACCATGCTTAAATCTAGCCAGAGAAGTTTGATCATTCTGTAGCTCAATGAGGCTTTCTTGTAATCTGATATCAACATCAGCTGCATTAATTCCAAATGGGTCTACCACCCAACCTGGAATGTCCAGTTGTAAAAGATCTCTGAACCTAACTTCCATATCACTATGCAATTTCTCCAAATGATCAATGTATACTAAAATATCATCTTCTTTCAGCTCACTCTCAATAGTGCGGAGGGTTAGAAACTGTATCAACTCTTTTCGCCCCATATTTGTCTCGAACAGCTTAATTTTCCCCATAAATGCACAAATAGACTCTTTGCAAGTTAAAATATTTGCATTTCTACCTTGTAGCTGTTTGTTCAAGATATTTAGCTTTTCAAATATATCTGTAAGGTAGAGTATGTCACATTTGGCAGCAATGATTCTTACTCCGAGCTGCTTTACCATCCAGAAATAACACAACACTATACCAAAGTGCAATGAAGCGATTCAGACAATTGCCCCTAGAAAGCCATCGCACCTCTGTATGCAAAAATAAGCGCTCAAACCCTTCTTCATTGGTAGCACAGAGTTGTCGGAAAAGACGCCTTTGAAATGGATTTGACTTGATAAGGTTGACTGTCTTGATTACACTATCAAGTGAATCTTTCAGACGTCCTCCTAGGTTTTTTGCAATCAGATGTTGACGGTAGACAACACAGTGTATGCAAAAAACTTTAGGCACGGCCTCATTTAAATGTGCAATAAATCCCCTATATCTACCTACCATAGCAGCGGCGCCATCAGTTGCACAAGCCATAATATTCCCAAGTGGAATATCATTTTCTTTGAAATAGGTCACTACTTCTTTGAAAATTGTTTCACCTTTAGTATCCGTCACAAGGCTGCGGGAAAAAAGCATTTCTTCTCTGAGTTGATCTTCATCAAAAACCTAACAAACGCCATGAGAAGGGCTTCGTTATCACGTAATAACGTTTCATCAATTTGTAATGCAAAGGTCTTTACTTGTAAATGTTTAACGAGTTTTTTCTCTACATCCTTTCCGATTTCGTTAATACGTCTTGATACTGTATTGTTGCTTAGCGGAATGACTTTAGTGATTTGGGGGGGATTTTGTTGCATGACAGTGGAAATAACCCCAGATAGTGAAGGCAAAATCAATTCTTCGCCAATATTATGAGGTTTTTCCAAGTTCGCTATTAGCTTGGAAATCTTACAAGATGCAATTAAACCTTTGTCTAGTTTTACCGATGTTTTTCTAAATATACCTTTAATAGTGCTCTTTGCTTGGAAATCATCCCGCAGCTTTTTAAAGTAATCTAATGTTTTTGTCTTTTTTGTCCTTGTGCTTATTCTCCAAATTTATTTTAAGCTTACTTGGTCGCATACTATCACTAGAAAGTGTAGCCATAGATAAAAGACACAATGGCTGTGTTATATTGTCTGTTGAATGTATAAAACCATAAGCAAAATACTCACTGGAGTATTGTCGACATTTTTTCTTCGTCACCGTAGCCATGGGTAATCTGTACAGAAGAAATTTAATATATTAATAATATATATATATATATATATATATATATATATATATATATATATATATATATATATATATATATATTACATTTTAGAGCCAAAGTTCACCGCAAAAGAATGAAAGGCGCTTATCTCAGCGACGAAAAAGGAAGAATATTTCTGAGAAAAGACCCAGAAATAACCTCCATTTCCTGTGCAGAGCACCGAGTCTGTGCCCAACACCAACTCCTATTAGAGTCGGCCACGAAAATTTCAGACATGCCTAATAAATAGAAACGCTAATAAAATAGCTGCATTGAAAATTTTCCTTTTTTGTGTTAAATACTTGCCCTTGATGGTAAATATTTGACACAAAAAAAGAACCATAAAACAATGCAACTATTTTTTATGAGCGTTTCTATTAATTGGACATGTCAAAAATTTTCGTTGTTGATCGTACATCCTGGTACTCCGTACGTGTACCTAAATGCAAAATAGCAGAAATGTACTCCCTCAGAGGGTAGATCTGCATTAATTTTAGTAATATATTATATATACATATATATTATTCAAATTAATGCAGATACAAAACGATAAGTACAATCATCAGAATCTAAGATTAAATGATGATCTCGTAAATAAGCCCTAAGTGAAACAGAAGTGAAAAAAAATGATTTGGTATATGCCTAGCAATGGCACACTTTACTTAAAAACAAAAATGCTCAGTTATTTACTTATATATATATATATATATATATATATATATATATATATATATATATATATATATATATATATATATATATATCATCATTTATTATGTATAAAATTCATTCAATTATTTTACTTTAACTTTGTTAATAAGATCATTCAATTATTTTACTTTAACTTTGTTAATTTAATCATTCAATTATTTTACTTTAACTTTGTCAATTTAATCTTTCAATTAATTTACTTCAACTTTTGTAAATTAAATCATTTTATGTTAAACTTAATAATTAATTAATTCATTTATTTTACTTGTCAATTCAATTAACGTATACTGTTTCAAACAACATCTCTTAAATTTCACACACAAACAAACAAACACACGTTCCCAGCTCGATCAAAATAGCACGCTATTTCGCCCACTCGACTCGCAGTTTTCTTCGTATAAAGGTCGCTAATCATTCCTTCTACAATTATTCATTTACCTCCAAACAAATCATATTTAGTTAATTCCATTTCTTCTCACAATTCTTTGCAAACTAGCATACGAGAGTAGATCCTAATTATATTTACTTCTCATTGCAGCCCCAATTCAGTCCATCATAGATACTCTATATTATTTACTATATTATTATTTACTCTATTATTCACTCTATTATTTACTATATTATTCACCATATTATTCCACCATATTAATTTCACATACTTCAATTCTCTTCGCATCTTTTTACTGTAAATTATATGTTAAAATATCTTAAATTGTATACCTAACCTACTTATCTCATTGTACATTCATTGATTTTATGAATATATATATATTTGTGTAATTGTCTTTCTTAAAGCCCGTCATTATTCCAAAAATTTATTTCGCTGTCGCCTTAGGCCTAAAACTAACTGCAGAGAACTTCGATCAAACAAATTTATGGTTATGGTTTTCGAAACGCTAATTAGGCTGATTTATTAACAAGATAAATCACATAGATAACCATACACTATAAAATTAGTGCCCAAAGTTTAGTAATCTCCCGTTAATCAATAAATAAGTTTAAACGATGAAATCATTCTTGACTCCACTCGTCAATTTCGTCCCAAAACCTCGCTCGAGCATTTTTTTTTTTATTCACGTGTTCATTTTTTTTTATATTGCGTGTAATCTTTAACATCATTCTTCCAATTATCATAATTCATGTCAATTTTAATTTATTTTTATCCCATATATTCAACGAGTGGACAATTTCCTTTATTTCTCAATTATTGTTTTTCTTCATATTCCTGTGCTAGTAACCAATTTACACACACACACACACACGTGCACACAGCCACAGCTACTTCTCACGTAAACACCTTCATTCAACTAGCACAAATATACATAAAACAGTGTCTATGATTGACCAGACACACCAACTAAGGACATCAGTTAGCGCCCCAACCTCATCATGACTAACCGTCTGCGCATAGACAACCCCATGGGTACCTCTCTCTTCCCGTGTTTGATCCTACAAACCTAATTGCATGGTTGGAAGTCTCATCCCTCCGCCTTAAACCACAAAACATCACTAAGGAGGAGAAAGTATCAGCAATCATCCAGCGGTTACCCATAAGTACCTTTATTCAGTTCAGGGAAGTGTTAATTAACGGGGAACAGGCTGATGTTTTAGACCGCCTGAATGAGGATTTTCTCAATACATGTGGTAGGTCCAAAATTGATGACCTGAGAGAGCTCCTGAATACTCAGGAAATGGGAGATAAGAGTCCTACTTCTTTTTTATCTCATTTGAAGGACCTTATGAGGGTAAAAGGTGCTCACGTCGAACTTTTTAACCCTCTCCTCGCCGAAATTTTCATGAGAGAAGTCCCCCAGGGAATTTGGCCATTAATCCTAAGCTCTAACCTCAGGAGCATTGATGAGGTTGAGGCAGCCGCAGAAAAATTGTATAAAAGTCCTTATGTGAATTGTGGCAACGGCCAAACTCACTGCCCATTTAGCAATGCTTCAATTTCGCAGGTTCGAGGCACGTCGAGCTCCTCTGACGAACGGGCCGAGCATTCAAGGGTTCCATATTCCCTATCGAGAGACCTTGAGGCTTCAATACGAAGGATGGAAGCTGACATCCAGCGGTTACAGCTGCAGCGTGAACCACAGAGCGAGCACGGACACGGGTTTGGCGATCGAAGGCGCAGGTCCCGCTCTGGTTCACGAAAGAGAAACCAACGAGGGCATCCCGATGCAAGAGGTGAGAGACAGCAAAGTTTTCACCCTCATTCTTCCAACTTTTTTCACCATCTCCCACACCATTAGGGCCTATGCTGGTATCATCAAAGGTACGGGCACAACGTTGTACACTCTACACAGCCTTGCAGCCACAGTTATGCTTCTTCACATACTGCGCCAAGTAATCTCCCGAGGCATAACATTTCATTTTCCTCTCATCCAACTCAATGGTGCTGGTACCACAACAAATATGGTGCACAAGCTCTAAAATGCTTGCAATCTTGCGCATATTTGGACCCAGTATCTTCAAATCTCAACCCTCCAGTTTTCTCACTTCACCCAACTCAACCACTTTCTCCAAATCCTCAAATTTCAATTTCCCAACCTTCAAATTCTGGCATTCCTCTCACTCCAGTCTCTCAATCACAAACTTTAAACTAGAAAGGCATAGGACAAAGGGTCTACGTCCCCTACCTACAACTCATTTCCTCAAGTAGCTCGTCCATTTCGTATTTTTGACCCACCTTCTGAATCTTCATTCCTGGTGGACACTGGTGCTGCATGCAGTGTCATACCAATTTCTAAGGCCGAAAAAGCTTCTGCCCCCTTCAGATTTAGTTCTGAAGGCAGCCAATTCGACCAATATTAGGACCTATGGAAGGCGTAACCTTCAAGTCTCACTCGGTCTCTGTCGGGTTTTTCGATGGACTTTCATCATAGCCGAGGAAGATTGTCCAATATTGGACCTCGACTTTCTTTCGGCTCACGAACTCCTGGTCAATTATCGACAACGCAAGCTTGTCGACCGCAAAACTCTCCTCACTGTCTCAGATTCGTACTCACCTTCTCAGAGTTCCCTCCTCTCTATTCGTCTCCCGTCCACCGAGCCACTGTTTCAGCACCTTCTTCAGGAGTTTCCTGAGCTCACCCTTCTACCTTCAAAGGACAGGCCCATTAAACATAGTGTGGTGCATCGGATCGAGACAACAGGAGGTCCTGTATTCTCACGGCCACGCCGTCTAGCACCGGATAAACTCTCTGCTATGCGTGATGAATTCCAATTCATGATTGATTCAGGCATTTGTAGGCCTTCCTCTTCTCCGTGGTCCTCTCCACTTCACATTGTGCCCAAATCCACGCCGGGGAAATTCATAGCAGTTGGGGATTACACAGCTCTTAACGCTGTAACAATTCCTGATCGTTATTCCCTGCCGTACTTAGCCGATTTTATCTCTTCTCTCCATGGCTGTACGATTTTTCTCTCTTGGATCTGGTTCGTGCTTTCAACCAGATCCCTATTCACCCAGATGATGTCGCAAAGACTAACATCACCACTCCGTTTGGTGCTTTTGAAATGGTCAAGATGCCATATAGATTGCGTAACTCTGGGCATGGATCAAATCCTTAGGGGTATTCCGTTTGTATTTTGCTACATCGATGACCTCCTAATATCATCTTTCTCGCTGGAGGAACACCTTTCTCACCTTCGCCAAGTTTTTTCTCGTCTTCAGGAGTACGGTATCGTACTAAACACCTCCAAGTGCCTCTTTGGTGTCCCGCAACTCTCATTCTTGGGGCACCATGTCTTGCGTGCAGGGATTAGCCCACTTAAAGATAAAGTTACCGCGATGCGAAACTTTTCTCGTCCTACATCACGCAAACAACTCAGGAGTTTCTGTGGCATGGTCAATTTCTACCACAGATTCATCCCTAAATGTGCCCAGGTCATGCAACCTCTCAACTCTATGCTCAGCAAGACCAAAAAGAACTCTCTTCTTGAATGGTCCGCTGAGGTGTACGATTCATTCTTCCGAACCAAAGAGGCTATTGCCCGCGCTGTGGAATTGGCTCATCCTTCCCCAGGAGCCCCCATCAGCGTCGCCTCAGACGCATCCTCAACCCACGTAGGTGCAACCTTGCAGCAGAAGGTTGGTGACCAATGGCAACCTCTTGCTTTCTTCTCTCGCGCTCTTACAAACCCTCAAAAGAAATATTCAACGTTCGCTCGAGAACTCCTCGGAATATATCTCACTGTCCGCCATCATTTGGAAGGGCGTGAATTTACCATTTTTACTTACCATAAGCCCTTGGTCGGTGCATGTTCAACTCATAGTACTTCGTCAGTACACACTGCAGTTGACACTCGTCATCTTGACTTCATCATGCAGATGACGAACGATATTCGTTATGTTCCTCGTTCTTCAAACGTCGTACCGGACGCGCTCTCTCTCATTTCATCGATTTCGGGCACGCAACTCTCCTACACTGCGCCCATCGATCATGCAACAATAGGGCTTGCCCCGGAACAAGATGAAGACACGCAATCACTGCGTCACTCTTCTCAACTCGTTGTTCGCGAGATTGACTTGCCTGACAGTCCTTCCAGGCGCATCCTGGTTGACTATTCAATTCCTGACTGTCCTCGTCCTCTAATTCCTCTCGCTTACCGTCAGCACATCTTCGACTAAATTCATGGCCTCTCTAGTCCTGGCGTCAATGCCACTCGCAAGCTCGTTGCACAACGCTTCGTTTGGCCAGGTATGGATGCCGAAATGGCCAAATGGACTCGCTCATGCCTGTCATGCTAGCGTGCTAAAGTCCACCGCCACACAAAAGCTCCTCTGGTCCATTTTCTTCTTCCTTCGTCACGTTTTGACGCCGTTCACATCAGTCTAGTAGGTCCTCTTCCTTACTCCCGTGGTTGCAATTATCTTCTCACCATGATCGATCGTTTTACTCGCTGGCCAGAGGCAGATCCTATCTCGGACATCAGAGCTTCCACTGTCACTCGAGCTTTCGTCTCAGCATGGGTTGCTCGTTTTGGTATTGCCTCAACGATCATGACTGATTGTGGCAGCCAGTTTGAATCCCACCAATGGGATGCATTCATGTTAGTCCTTGGCTCCTTTCGCCTTCGTACTACAAGCTATCACCCCCAGAGTAACTCTAAGGTAGAACGTCTGCATCGGACCATCAAAGCAAGCTTACACTCCACCGATCCAAACATAACTTGGGTGGACAAGCTACCTTTGATTCTCCTTGGCATTCGCTCCTCCTTGAAAGAGGATTTGCTTGCTCTGCAGCGGAATTAGTTTGAGAGATCCAGAGAGGCTTTTCCTCTGTGGTTAGAAGTAAACAAACCTAGGAGTGGTCCAATTTCCCATCTAAAAAATTCCACAAAAGTCAGATTTAAAGGGGCACTTATATTTATTAAATTAAATAAAGAAAATCTAAAAAAGGAATCCTTAGCTCGCAAGCTCTTAAATATGAAAGTAGATAAATGAGAATTTTGGAAAGAAATTAAATTGCATAACAACAAAAAATTAAGTCCATCTGATGAAATTGAAGGTAATTCAGGAGCTGAAAATATTTGTAACATGTGGAAAACACACTATCGGGAACTGTTTAATTGTTTGCACGATAGTTCACTATTCTTAGACAACAATTATGCAGTCTCTGATAACTATAAGAAGGTTTTAGTATCATATGAAGAAGTGGCAACCATGGTAAGAAAACTTGATATAAATAAAAGTTGTGGATTGTATGGAATTTAAGCTGAACATATTAAATTTAGTAGTGCAAAAATTATTCCATTATATTACCTATGTGTCTCACTGGATGTCTCGTTCATGGAGTCTTACCTGAAAGCATGTTATCTGTTGTGTTAATACCTATTATTAAAAACAAAAGTCAAAGTATAAATATAAAATCCAATTATAGGCCAATTGCGCTAGCTAGTATCTGTAGTAAAATTTTAGAAAAAATCATACTTAGTAGAATAGAATCTTTTATCTTAACAACGGACAATCAATTTGGATTTAAGAAAAATCATGGTACAGATATGTGTATTTACTCATTAAAAGAAATGATATTGAAATATAGTAGTCTTAATAGCAATGTATATTCCTGTTTTTTGGATGCATCAAAGGCTTTTGACAAAGTAAATCACAGTAGTTTAATATATAAGTTAAGTAAATTTAAGGTTCCATCATATATTATAAGAATAATTAGTTACTGGTATGTTACTCAAAAAATGTGTGTAAGATGGTCAAATACCATATCTGACTTCTTTACCGTAAGTAATGGTGTTCGACAGGGAGGAATTCTTTCTCCTTACCTATTCTGTATGTATATAAATGATTTATCCATAGAATTAGGCAAAATTAAAATAGGTTGTATAATAGGTAATGCAAAAACGAATCATTTTATTTATGCAGATGACATTGTACTAATTGCACCATCTGCAAGTGGTCTAAATAAATTAATTAACGTTTTTAATGATTTGGGGATAAAAAATTATATCAAATTTAATAGTTCTAAAAGTGCGGTGCTAGTTTTTAGGTCTAAATTTCTTAAATGTTGTAAATATAATAGTTTTAAGCTAGGTAATGATACAATTCCAATAGTGAGCAACATAAAGTATTTAGGGCATATAATTAGTGATGATCTCAAAGACACATTATATATAGAACGCCAGCGTAACAAGCTGTATAGACAAAGTAACATGATTAAAAGACATTTCGGACATTGTATTAAAAATGTAAAAATTAAACTGTTATTGTTAAACTTCTTATTGTGAGTCAGTTTACACAGCTCATCTATGGTTGAATTATGCAAACGCTACCCATAGTAGATTTATAGTTGCTTATAACAATAGTGTCAGAATTTTTTGTGGTGAACCTAAGTGTTGTAGAGCTAGTCCTATGTATGTATGTAGAAATATACCTTCGCCTAAAGAAGTAATCAGAAAACTTGTAATTGGTTTTTAAATAGGTTAGAAAGCAGCTCAAATAAAATTGTGTCTGGTATTTTTCACTCAGACTGTAGGTATCTTTCTGAAATTACAAATCACATGATAAATATTACCCATTGCATTAATCCGGCAATATTAAATATTAGTAGATTAAGAGTTCATTTAAATAGGTGAATAAATATTAGCAGTAAGATAGTGGCAATTTTAGTTGTTAAGGTAAATATAATCTTTTGGTGCCTTTTGGATAAGTAATATCGAAATTTTATACTTCAAAATTGGAATGTATTATTTTTTTTTGTTAGGGATCACCGAAATCCGCAATAAAGTTGTTTCTTTTTTTCTTTCTTTATTCCTAGGAATATAGCTGGAATCAGCTCCAAAATGGCGAACAGGCAATATAACTTTACTTCTTGAATAATAATAACTTTTCTAACTATATTTTACACAAAAATACACCAATATAAATAGTTATTTCATCTACTCATAACACTATAAAAATTCAACCAATCAGGATTGATATACATTTAATAGTCATTGTTTGGAATAACAGCCTTAATGTTGACAAATTGACCAATCATTCCCAGGAAAGGTTCGATGGTGCTGCAATAGCTGTCAAGAGGAACATCTCCTTTAAACAACTACTAGAACTCGATGAGTCCTTTGTTGCGATCAAGCTGCATACACTGGTAGGAGAGCTCGTGATAACCACAGCCTATTAACCCCCTCGACGAGCATATCTCCCGTTAAGTAACTTCTACACACTGTTCGGGCACCGCAGAATGGCATTCTTAGGGCAAGACCTCAATGCCAGATGCCGTACAGTGGGCTATTGTAGTACCAACGATAGAGGCTGAAACTTGGAACTGATTATGGGAAGAACAAACATCCAGAGATTAGGGCAGGATTTTCCGACCTATATCACTTCCAGATCAGCGACCAAGCCTGATATAATCCTAACAAGTGAAGGCTTCCCATTCAACTACCATAGTGAGCCAGGCCCAACAGTCCCAAGTGATCACATAGCGATACTCACCACAGTATCTCTCGCACCGATCCAGCTCCCAGCCCCTCTCCGGAAAAACTACGCCCTGGCCAACTGGGATCGTTACAAGAGACGACTCAGTGAATATGCGCCAGCTGACCTAAGCGCGTCGTCGTTAGATGAGATAGACAGGGAGCTGGAAAGGATAAAAACGTCCATACTAAATGCGGACCGCGAGAGCATACATATAACAGGGTATAAAACACCTCCTCAGCCCAGATGGACAGAGGAGATGAGAGATATCGCTCGCGTTCACAGGGAAGTGTACGAGGAAATAAGACGGGAGTGACCCAACCGGGTAAGAAGCTCGCTCCTACGACGACTAAGCACAGAGCTTAGAGAGGCTATCAACCTCCAAAAGGAGGAAATCTGGAACAACTTGATAGCCAAAGTCGACAGCGAACTTAGCCCTGCTAAGTTCTGGCGCCAAGTCAAGAACTTAAAGGGACTTACACCAAGACCAAAGGCTCGGATAAAGGAGAACGGAAATTATATAGAAGACCCGGCCGTTCTCGAAGACAGGTTCAGGAACTTCTGGAAAAACGTTTTCAGGATCACCCCTGAAGAAAACGACGAGTTCGACCAGGAATTCAAAGGCCAACTGATCGAAGAACTAAATAAGGTAATGCACCGCACGCACCCACAATATCAAGTCAACGAAGGCAGGGAGATGGCGGACCACGGCTGTCCCATAACACCAGAGGAGGTCATGGCCACTGTAAGAGCCTTCCAACAAAAGGCACCAGGCTGGACGGGCATCACCAGAAACAACTTGGTTAATGCCCCACAGCAGATCATTCAGGGAATTCTTAACATCGATAATGCTTCCCTGAAAGGTTTCAAGATTGCTAAGGTGATCTTCATACACAAGGTAGGTAAAGCCCCTGATCAACTAGTAAATTATAGGCCGATGGCTCTGCTGGAGATCGTTGCGAAAGTCTACGAGAGACCCCTAGTTGACAGGCTTCAAGAACAACTAGCCGAGCTGGGAGCTCACAACCCTCAGCAGCATGGGTTTCGCAAGGGACGAGGAACGGAAACAGCCCTCGCCCTCCTAGCGGAAAAACTCGCTTGTAGTACAGCTGAGAGGAGATACGTAGACGTGTTGCTGCGGGGTGTAAAGAAGGCCTTCGATGAGGTTTGGCTGAGAGGGTTACAGTTCAAGATCCTCAACCTCCAGCTTAACCCACTCCTGGAAAGGGTCCTTTGTAACTATGTCTCTGATAGGAGAGCCCGAATTGTGATCAAGGGCTGCAAGGGACCCGAATTTGAACTCGAGGCGGGAGTTCCACAAGGCAGCTGTCCAGCCCTCTGCTGTACCTAGTGTACAGAATTGACCTACCGGCTCCAGTGAAGTACGATTCGATGTATCTGCAATACGCAGATGACATCACCCAAATCATCCTGAGTCTATTCAGGAACTTTTGAAGTCAGGCGAGGGCGACAGCTGTCGAAATCGAAAATATCAACTGATATGAGAAGAAGTGGAAAATTAAGACTAACCGCCAGCAGTTCACCATAATTCCAATGAACCACCGGAAAGTAGACGACGGCATCGTCAACAACGAACTCTATCCGTACTCCAACGAGGGTAAAGTCCTGGGCTTACAACTCTTTAAATCTGGATATAAGGCTCACATAAATACCAGAGTCTCCCTAGCCAAAGGAGTGCTGAGGAAACTTTACCGTTTCCGAAGCCTCAGCGTGCCAAACAAGAAAAAACTGTACATGGCCTTGGTACGCTCATTCCTAGTGTACCCAGCCGTGATCACGCAGGTGGCAAGCTGTACATCTCTCAGAATGATGCAGAGGGTACAGAATAAAGCCACTTTGCTGATTACTGGCACGCAAAGGATCGACTGTATTCGGCAATCGATTCTACACCATAGAATTGGACTAAAGCCTGTCAATACGGAGATCCAAAGGCTAGGGAGAAAGACATGGGACAAAGTAGACCAAGAGATCCTCCCGACAATAAATCTTAACCTAAACATACGTGCAAACAGAAGACGCGCAATTGGTAGAACGGCTCTGTTCCCAAGCAGTAGAACCTGCGCAAGAGAAGCAGTACTACCTATGTATACGTAGTAGTACACAAAATAAAAATCAAAGTGACCATACTGAACCCGACCCGTAATAAGAAATTAAACAAAAGAAGAAATTATTCTAATAAAAAGAGGCGAAGTGCCATAATTATTATAGTTCAAACTTAATAAATTTTAAATAAAAAAGAGGCGAAATGCCCATATTAAAGAATTCCCCTAGATATAAAATAAAAATTAATTAACTTTAAATATAAAAGAGGTGAAGTGCCCAAATTAAATAATTAAAAAAATAATTAAAATTTTAGAAGGAAAAAAGTCGAAGTGCCCAAATCCCAATAAAATAAAATAAATCAAAATAACTAAAATCGACAAAAAGAGGCGAAGTGCCCAAATGAAAGAAATAAATTTAAAACTCAACAAAACTTAAAGAGATTCAGCATATGAGATACCTTTGAAAGGCTTGAATGCTACGACGGCAGAATAAATTGAATATAATAGAGTAAAATATATATGTAGGGGTGCGATGATGTATAAGGAGAGAAAAAATTCCTTATAAAGCGAGAATAAAAATAGCATATTAAATTACCAAAACTCACGGACTTGGCCGTAGCGTGACGACAGAGTGCTGGCCTCTGGATTCGAAGACCCGAGATCGATCCCAGACAGCCTACAATTTGTAAAGGAGAAGATCCAAGAAGAAAACGGAAAACGCCTTATGGACAACTCAAGAAATCGACTCAAGAGAAAACCGCTGTCAAGGAAAACGGAAAGAAAACAACTTTAAGGGCTAACTTGTCTCAACTCATCAACAAATCATCACGTTATCATGAAGCAGAAGAAGTCGTCACGTCATCAGAATTGGAATGAATCATCACATCGTCGTTAAAAGGAAGATACATCAAGAAAAAGAAGATCAAGAATTAACCCAACCAACCCAACTTAAAGAAGAAAGAATCTCAGCCTACAAGAATACTAAGAGTCACATAACTGAAGACAAATGTTTGAAGGGGCATCTTCAGTCAAGAAGTAATAAATGGATTTGATAAATAAGAAAAATAATTATAATAAACACGAGCCCTCCCCCCCCCATATATATATTATAATAGGGGAAACTGGCTGTCAACGAAAGTCAACACCTTTAATAACGGAGGAAAATTTTACCACTAAAATGAAAAATGAGAAGAATGCTAGTGATGCCCTAACACTAGTGCAAACTTGAAACCATTTTCATACCTTTGTATACCTACCACACAATTTCATCACTTTCACTAATTAATTAAATTTTCCGGATTTTTAGACTTGGAAGAAATCTACAATAAATTAAGCTCACCGAAAGTTCACAGCCGGCAAAGGAGGAAAAGGCTAGGTGAGTCACCTCAAGAAAACACCATCGATTTTTACCTTTTACCCGCGAGGACTTCAAGAACAAGGTCTATTTTGTACGGAGCCACGTATAGCTGACCCATGATATAGTACTGCATACTGGGGAGTTTAACTTCCTATTTACGAAAGAGAAATACTACATAGCAAGAAGTTTATTTTCCAATTTACGAAAGAGAAATACTACAAAGCGGGAAGTTTATCTTCCTATTTATAAGGTTCAATGTGTGAACCGTTTAAAATTTTCAAACGAATGTTTACTACGTTCGACCCCCACAGATATTCCGCCTTCAATATTTGAAACGGTGTATATTGATATCGTTGGACCACTTCCACTGTGCACACTGCCTTGGCAATCCTACCCGTCGCACAATCGGCATCTACTAGCGTGCATCGATCGAGATACAAGATGGATCGAAGCGTTACCGATTCCGAACGTAGGTACAGCTACGGTCACGTTGGCTTTCCTAGACGGATGGATTTCCATTATACGTAGTAACCGACAGAGGAGCCTAATTCGAGTCCGAGTTATTTAAGAAATTATCAGCCCTCGTTGGTTTTCATCGTCTCCGCAACACGGCGTACCACCCATCCACGAACGGGAAGGCGGAAAGGGCACACATACCTTTGAAGTGCTCCATAATGGCCCGTCGGCAAGGATGGCCCTTCCGATTATCATCTTGAGTATTCGCTCTTTGGCTAATGACTCGGGGATTTTCGCCTTTCACAGCAGTCACAGGGACTACACTGTTGTGCCCGAAACCCTCGTCATCAAACACCCATTCGAAATTCATTAAAGAATTAGCCACAACCATAGCACAAGTCGACTTCACACAGGCATCCCGAGGACACCTGCACTCGGTGCCCAATCCTTTCGTACCCAAGGATCTTCGTGAGGAAATCATGTGTGGTTTCGAATAGACCGCGTTCTCAAACCGCTAGAAGCGCCATATGCTGGCTCTTTCCCGGTGGTCAAGCCCGACTACAAGGTATACAAATTGGAGTTTCCTGATGGCAAGAGGGACATTGTCTCAGTGGAGAGGTTAAAGCCTCCCTCGTATAGTGGTAATGCGTTGACTAATCAATGACGCCCGAAGACTCGGGCAAGAACCTGTTGCAGTTCACCTCATGGGGAGCAGAAAGCAGGACAATGACGTCGAAGGAAGTCGACAAGAAACCTCTACATGCACCGAAGAGAACAGTGACGCGACAAGCCGGACTTCTTCATGCGCTCTTGGAGACGAGTTACTTTTGCTAGAGAACCTTAATTTTTCTATTTTTTTTAATCCGGCTAATGTTATTGTATTGCCATGGTTTATCATAATAAAAGAAGAAGAGGCATAATGTCCGCACGCCTCGATATTTTGTAACTTTCCATAGAACCAAAGTGAATATATTTCATGTATCCTAATCATAATATTTGTATAATCATTGTGGTTAGTTAAAATGACCGATTGTTAGGTAAATATATAACATGTATTATAATTGCAGAAAATATATATATATATATATATATATATATATATATATATATATATATATATATATATATATATATATGTATAACGATTGATTTGGAGTTTGACGAGTCTTGATGATAATGCTTTTTGTTTTTGAAACATTCTTGTGTATGGTTCGAATTGTATATTAACATAACATAATTTCACAGATGACAAAAGCCACAAGGGCCTATCAAAGGCCATCCACATCTGTCAAAACCCACCCCAAAAATGCATCCTTAGGATTGTGTCAGCTCATGCATCTACAATATACAATTTAAATAATCTATATGATTGTGTCCGATCATGCATCTACAATTTAAACAATAAGCATCATCATCAAGACTCGTCAAAATCCAAATCAATCGTAATATACAATAATTAAAAAACTACATCCTCATGAATGAGTCCAGAATACCCCCCAAAGCAAACCCTCCCTCTCCATATAATCATCTAATCTATATCCCAATGAAGGCCATTAGGAACAAAAGTAGGAAACCATTATGGTGGAATCAGGAGATAGCTAGAAAAATTTCAGAGAAGAAAAGGGCATACAAGAAATTACAGGTAGAAAATAATATTCAAAATTTAAGTGATTATACAATGGCTAGGAATGAGTTAAATAAGATTATAAAGAAGAACAAAAGGGTGTCAGAAATTAAATTAGCTCAGGATAGCAACAAAGATCCTAGAAAGTTCTTTAGTTACTATAAAATTAATAACAAGTCTGGCAGAGTTAAAATAGGACCTATCAAATATGAAGGGGTTGTGAGAGAAACTGATGAGGAAATAGTTGAGGTACTAAATGGTCATTTTGCATCAGTATTTACAAAGGAGAAACTAAATAGGGTAATTGTGAAGACTATGGGCAGATCGTAGGCCTAGTTTTTTGGGGGCTACTTTTCGTCGTTACTTTTTTAGATATGAAATCGAAGAATTTTATGGCGATTTTCGTTTTTATACTGGGAGGGGGCTGTGCCCCCCAGACCCCCCCAAAGGATTGAAACTCAGGGTCATCGCAGTGTTATCCCCGCGGCGAGCCGTACCCAACAATGAGCCGATGCTCAAAATAATTGTTAATACTTACGCCAGACAGGTGGGTAGAGTTTACCGGCAGCAAGCCAGAATTCTGTAAGATGTTCGTATCCTTCAGATGACAAATTTGAATAGGCTGCCCATCCGTCAGATACGACTGTCGTGCCCGGCAAAATCCACTTTTTTATCGCTGCAAGGAGGGTTTCTCGATTTCGATTTGCCACCGAAACAATGAAAATTCTCTTTGTTTCACATTCGAACCCTCCCAAAACCCACTGCCCTTCCACTACACGGCCCATGGGCTTCGAGAAACGCAACATATTTCTCGTCGGTTAAAATAGCACCGAAACGTTGAATAGGTAACGAACAAACTTCACACGAAAATGAAATTTTGACAAATGAGCGGGAAACGGCGTGGGTGGTCGTTTAAATATGAGGCGCGCGGACGGAAAAGTACTTCATTGTTCACGGAAAATTTGTGACTTTTTTTTACTGAAATTGACCATTTGTGTTTCTTGAACTACACATATATAGTAATAAAAACACTAATACTGAACGCATCCATTTGGAACAATAATCAAAATGAAGGTCGTAAAAAACCTGTTAGAAAAATCAAAGAAGAGAAATAAATATGGAACAGAAAAAATGAAAAAGTACTGTTTTCGTCAGAATTAAGACGTGACACTTAGGTAACAACACCAAAATATGGTTTAATCGAGCATTAAACAATGGGAAATTAGGTAACAAGTAAATAAAAAGACTAAATAATGTCAGGCATAGGGTAGGTAGGATATATAGAAAAGAAATAAGGGGGGAAAAACTTCTAAAATATAAGAAAAACCAAGTTTTGATCAATATAAAAAGCACAAAAAGCCTTGAAACGAATAGAGCTTTCTGATTGGTCATTTATGAAAATGAATCGAGATCTGTGATTGGCCAGTGCGATAGCAGAAAAACAATGAAAAGTAGCCCAAAAAATAAACTAGACTCGCATCTGCCCATAGTCTTCACATTACCCTAAATAGTCTTATGTATAGGGCTCATGGGTCAGGGAAAGAGGTGTTTACTACCATAGTGTGGATTGGAGGATGATAAAAGAACTAATAGGTGAGTTAAATACTACCAAGGCCTCCGGCCCTGATAATATTCATTCTAGGATACTTAAAGAAGGGGTAGAAAGTATCTCAATAGCTCTAGAGAAGTTATATACTAGGTCACTGGAATATGGAGAAATACCCGATGATTGGAAGAGAGCGAATAACATAACATAATTACACGGATGACAAAAGCCACAAGGGCCTATCAAAGGTTATCCGCCTCCGTCAAAATTCACCCACAAAAAGCACCATCACGAGGGGAAGACAAAATCAAAGTCCCCCACAATATAATATAACAGATGACAAAAGCCATAAGGGCTCATCATAGGTCATCCGAGTCAAACAGCCTCTTTTTTAAGGCACCCAAACTCCCAGGAAAACTACATCCAGAGGATTGCATCCAGAAACAAGGGTATCACCAATCAAGGCTTGTCAAGAACTAAATCATGCAGCTATAGATATATACAAACAATATTAATATATACAAAACTTAGGAACCATCACAACCTTCCCTTCCCATAAACTCATCCAACCTACTCTTAAATACATTTAGATTTGGACTACCTACTACCCTCTGCAGCAATTTGTTCCAGAAGTCTACCACTCTATTGGTGAAAAAATATTTTCTTAAATCCAACCTACACCCTTGCTTTTTAATTTTCAAGTGGTGACCTCTAGTCCGATTTCCATCATCTAACTCAAAAAACTTGCTAACATCCAATCTATCTATCCCAGAAAATTTTTTAAAGAGCTCAATCATATCCCCTCTCACACACCTCCTTTCGAACGAGAACATATTTAATACCCTCAGTCTATGTATATATTCAAGGTTCCTCAGGGAAGGAATAATCTTTGTTGCCCTCCGTTGCACTGACTGGAGAAGGTTAATATCGTGTCTAAAATGTGGGGACCATGCCTGTATACAGTACTCTAGATGTGGCCTAACATAAGAGTTATAGAGTTTAAGAATAACCTCCTTACTTTTGTAACTGACATTTCTCTTAATAAAACCCAGCACTCTATTTGCCCTATTTCTTGCTTCAATACACTGCTTAGAAAACCTTAATGACTTATCTATTACTACTCCTAGATCTTTCTCATCCTCTACTGAGCTCAGCCAATGCCCATCCATTTCATAGTTAAATTCTCTATTATCTTTTCCCATGTTAATAACTTTGCACTTATCAAGGTTGAAAGTTATTTGCCACTTATGTGCCCAGGATAACAATTTATTTAAATCCCCCTGCACTTTAAAATTATCATTAATATCTTTAACTACAGCTGCTAATTTGGTATCATCCGCAAAAATTGACACTTTATTATTAACTGCCTCCCCATGATCGTTTATTTTGATGACAAATAATAATGGACCGAGAACTGATCCCTGAGGAACCCCACTGATAACATTCCTCCACTCTGACTTTACACCATTTAGCACTACCCTCTGCTTCCTGTCTTTCAGCCACTCAGCTATCCAATTTGAAACACCCCTACATATCCCAATCATTTTTAATTTATGAACTAGTCTCCTATGTGGTACCTTATCAAATGCTTTACTAAAATCTAAGTAAATTATATCTACATTCTCTCCCTTATCTACTTGATCTGTTTACAACTCCAGAAAGTCTAGTAAGTTAGTCAAACATGATCTACCTGATCTAAACCCATGCTGAGCATCACTGATTAACCCCTTCCTTTCTAGATGTTGGCAAATCCCTTTTTTAACTATTTTCTCAAGAATTTTACAGACTACAGGAGTTAGGCTAACCAGTCTAAAGTTATTTGGATCCTCTTTACTACCCTTCTTGAAAATGGGGACTACATTCGCTCTCTTCCAATCATAAATGTAGTCCCCATTTTCAAGAAGGGTAGTAAAGAGGATCCAAATATTGATTGAAACTCAGGATCATCGCAGGGTGGTCCCCCTGCAGTGATATCTCCCCCACGAGCAGTCCCCTTGAATTTACTGGGTTTTTTTTCTCCCCAACAGCTTTTTACTGGCAGAAAAACCTAACCTAATAACAAACAATTCTTACCTTTATAGGTTTCTTGATTAGTTTATGCGCCTCTAGATAATCTAAAAGTTTTTCACGATGATACAAAGTAAAGTCAAATTTGAATAACAAAGAAGCACATGGAGAGCACAAAAACACAATAATGAAAGAAAAACATTTGCAAAACGGGTCCTATTTATAAGCTACGATGTTGCCAGTAAGAAGCTGCTATCGTTCGCAGTAAACAAAAAATAAGAAAACGAAACAAAATACAATAAAAGACATCATGAAACCTTAACCTGTAGCGGGCCGAAAATATATCTCTAATCCCAATCGGTAATCGATCCAACCCGCTTCCTACACTGTCCAGACGTGAGAAATTGAGGGAGAATGAAACGGATTGTATGTACAGTCCTTTACTAACAAAAAAATACAATGATAGTTACAGTTATTTTTACAGCAATTTATATTTACAAGGGAAGTGTGCACACTTCAAAATGAGGCCAAATTTCCCAATCCAAATACGATACCACTCACAAAACCCTTTCAATCACTCTTCATGGTACCACTTGTGCTCAATCGCACCCTTCTGCACCCATTCACACTCTTCTACTGGTCCCTGGCTACGCGTAGCAATTAGTTGGGGTTGTTCATCAGTCGTCCTGTCAGTCTCATCGTCACTATTGATCATCTCATCAACCATACTCTTAGCCCTCATTACCAGTTCTCCCATCTCACGACAGAATTCTTTCATACTCTTCCGTTCAGAACCCTCACTCTTCATACCCCCATTCATCAGCTCCTCACTCACAGCTCTCATCCAACTCAAGGTACATTCTTGCGAAACAGACAGGTCACTCACATCCCCTGTATTCGAAACAGGCATACCAGAAACCTCTTCGACTGGTTCCCACCATAAACCTGAAAAATCAGCCACTTCATCATTCACTTCATCAAACTCACCCCTACTGTTACCATTCATAAAACCCGAAAAATCAGCAACACTAGGTTCATTCTGCCCAAACACACTATCATTCATACTGTTCCCAAAACCAGAAAAATCAGGCACAGGCAGCTCACTCACTCGTCTACTTATACCAGCCAAATCACTCACCTGTTTACGCAAAAACTCAATCTCCCTTTCAAGATCCCCCATACCAGAAACACTCTGCTCAGACTTACTTTCATTCGTACTTGCATTCTTCCTTTCACTCTTCTTTGTACGCTTTCTACTCCTCGAGACTAAGACTAGCTCTTTCCCAGACAGATCCATACTCTCACATTCAATCTCATCATCATGCACTTTACCTCTCTCTCTACACAGTCCATACACCGGATGGCTCACCAGGTAGTCAGGAGGTTCTCTCCATCTCCTTAACTGACTCTGATGAGCCCGCACTCTTTCAGTCATACCGCCATTCAAACTCTCCAAAACATACGTCACCCCATTTTCCCAAACTCTCACAACTCTATAAGGTCCATCAAACTTCTCACTCATCTTTGACACATTCAACCTACCCTTCACTTCTTTCACCTTCAATACTTTTGCACCTAATTCAAATGAACGGAACCTTTCATGCGCCTCACGCCATACACTCTGCTCACTTTCACTCAAACGAAACCTATCTTTCACTCGCCTTTCAAAATTCATCACAAACTGACATGGGGACATTCCAGTTGCACTATGCACAGTTGAATTATACGCCCACAACACTCTCCCCAGACACACATCCCAGTCATTCACTGTCGTACTCATCATTCTCAACATCTCACACAAGGTTCTTATAGTCCGTTCAGCCAATCCATTTGAAGACGGTACATACGGAGTTGTTCTCACATGCTCCACACCATTCTCTCTCAAGATTTGCTCAAACACTTCCCCTACAAATTCAGGCCCATTATCACTCAGACATCTTCTAGGCTTCCATACACACATAGGAAAAAACAACTGCTCAACCACACGCGCAACAGTCACACTCCTTTTATCTCACACAGGCGCTGCATACACAAACTTACTTTTATGGTCAACCATCACAACCATACCAACATTCCCAGCACTCGTACGCGGCAAAGACACAATCAATCACTACCAATTCAAACGGTTCTTTCGCATCAACTTTCAACATCGGTGGTTTCACTTGCACCCTTGCACCTTTCGCTTCTGACACCTTTCACACGTAGTTGCAACATCATTCACAACAGTTCTCAGAAACGGATGGAACACACGCTCCTTCATACACTCCCACAGCTTAAACTTACCCATATGCCCATAATTATCATGCACAACCTTCACCAGACCAATCATACCAACTAAGGACATCACAGGTACATACATATCATCACCACCCTTCACATGCCTCACAAAATATACAACATCCATACAAACAACAAAATCCTTAGCATACCTTTTAAAATCACTTAAACACTCTGGCCATTCATTCAAATCAACACGCGTCATTACACACCTCTTCATCTCACTAACAAAAGGACATATCTCTTGCATCTCTAGAATATCATCATCACTTAAAATCTCATTCTCATCATCCATGACCAACTCAATCATGCCACAAAATTTGACAACATTCTTCGCACACTCATTCAACTTCATCACCTCACATTCACCTTTCATAAGACGATCCTTATCAGCATCCAAAGACAAATCATTCAATCTCATAAAGTCTACACCAAGCAAGAAACAACAAGGCATTTGCTCACCTTTCAGAATCACAAAGTCATGCTTCACATTCACACCATTACCCAAACTCACTTTCAGACTAACCTGTTCCCATGCCACTATCATGCCATTCCCTAATCCACTTATCCGTAACTTCACAGGTTTATGCTCGCAACATCTAAACTCTTCATACTTAGTCAGAATATTCTCATTCACTAAAGACACTTGCACTCCAGTATCAATCAAACCACAGAACAACCTTTCACCAACTTTCACTCTCGCTTCCATCATATCAGGTCCACCATGTTCGCAATACACAGAAGGAACAAGCACACCAACATCAGCACTGATATCCACACTGTGATTAACCCCCACATCATCACTCACCACACACTCATCTTCATCCAGACAATCATTCTTCTCTCTCATATATGAACACTTTTCAATCACCCAATTGTAATGCACACCGCTCAAACATTGCAGATGTACCACATTAGGATTCAAACCCTTCATCTTCTCATCCTTGTACACAATCAGCCTCTCACCACCAAAGTGCACATAAACAATCACTCCATACAAACGACTCACTACAATCAACACTTCCTGAAATGGCGGGACCCCTTGCATACACATCGCTCTCAATTCTTTCATGAAGTTCCGCACCTTTGCCATACCAATGCTTTCAGGCTTCCTACACACTTCATTCATTACCTCCTTCCTTAAATCATCTACACTATCGGGCACTCTCACATCTACTCCATCACTCTTCAAATCTTGCAAACCATTCCATACACTCTCAAACAAGGAATCACCACCACCCTTACTCTCCTTTCCATTCATAATCCCTTTCGGCAAATACTCAGGATCACTCACTCCACACACATTTTCATCATTCGTACCAGGATACCTTGACATCAAATCAGCCACTCCATTCCGTTCACCAGGCACATATTCAATCACATAGTCAAAGTCACTCAAATCTTCCAAAGTCCTTGCAATCCTACTATCAGCCCACTTCATTTGCTGCCGATACACAAGAGGTTGATGATCGGTTTTTATCACAAACCTCACACCATACAAAAATGGACCTAACATTTCAAACAATATCTTATCGCAGCCAGCTCTCGCTCCACAGTCGAATACTTTCGTTCTGCAACATTCATAGCCTTGGATACATACCCAATTATTCGCCTGACATTCTCTCCATTCAAACGCTGCTCTTGCATCAGAAAACCTCCCATACAATACCCACTCGCATCTGTATACAGTTCAAGCATTTTAGCATTTACACTATAATCTGGGTAAACCAATTCAACATCTTCAGCCGCTGCCTCTTTCAGTCTCTCATACGCCTCATTCATCTTATCATTCCACTTGACAACCGTACTACCTTTCTTGCCCATCCACTCAGTCAGAGGCTTACTCACACCAGAACAATCTCGTATAAACTTTTGCTGGAACTCAATCAAACCCAAAAACGACTTCAGTTGCTTCCCAGTCACCGGTTTAGGAAACATTCGCACCTTCTCAACATACTCTGATGATTTTCGCAATCCATTCTCACTCACCATATGCCCAAGGAATTCCACTTCTTTCGCAAACCATTCACACTTCGCCACTTTCACCTTCACACCAACACTCTCCAACGTTCTCAACACATCATTCACCAATCTCATATGCTCCTCAAAAGTCTCAGTCATAATCAAAATATCATATATAAACGCAATCACATTCTTACTCGCAAACTTACTCAACACAACATTCATTGCCCGCTGGAAGGCTCCGAGAGCATTAGCCAACCCAAAGCTGAGGTTCCGGAACTGGTAATGACTCTTTGAGGAAGAGAAGGCAGTTACTGGCCGGCTCTCCTCAGCAATGGGCATCTGGTAATACCCCTGTACCAGATCCAGCTTCGTAAACCACTCCATCCCATGCATACTATACACACACTCAGATACCACACACATCGGAAACCTTTCTTTCAAAGTCCTTTCATTCACCTTTCGATAATCCACACACAGACGCAATCTTCCATCCGGCTTACGTACAGGTACAATTGGACTATTCCATGCACTCTCGCTCTCTTCAATCACCCCCAATTGCTCCAATTCCAAGCACTGCTCCTCAATCTCATCAGCAACCGGACGTGGGAAATGCCTTGGCCGCTGATAGATTGGGGAGTCTTCCTTCAGGACAATCTTGAATTCCGGGAGCTTTGCAAACCCGAAATCCAGATCACCCTTACTGAGGGCTCCCTTTCGTTCAAATATCATTCGATACACATCCTCCCTTTCATACTCAGTTAAACATCCATCCAATTCCACCATGCTCTTCACATCATTATACGTCCATTCACACATCTCTTCACCTGCAACATTCACCCTGACATCCGTACTATCATCCATACCTACCTCATTGACAGTGGAGAGGTGGCCCAGTACATCGACTTGGATTCCCCTCACCTGCCCTTTCACACTGGGGTCCGCCTGCACACATACAAAAGGATCATTCATTCTCATCAAGCCATCAAACACACAAGCAACACGCCTTACCTTATAACACGCATCCTTTCCATCCAATATCACAGTGTTCTCACTCACATTCAAATTAACATCCTTACTCCAACTCACTCTAACAGACACCCTTCACAAGCCTTACATTCTCCATAGCAGTCACCTCAATACCAGTAAACACACTCCTCAAAACACTACCATCTTTCCCTACATACAACTTATACACCCCATTTTTACCAATCTTTCTCTCAATCTGATCACTCGCAGGATGCACAACCATACGATTCATTTTCATAAAATCATACCCCAAAATCACACCATACTCACTACTCACCTTATCAATCACAGAAAATTCACATTCATTCATCATCATACCATGCATTCGAACAGCTGACCTTATCATTCCAATCACAGGCACTCTCCTATTACCAATACCTACCAAACTACCCTTGCACTCAGACAGGAGGGCTTTCTCGCTAACCTTGTCATACACATCTTTATACACCAAGCTCGCCTTGCATCCAGAATCTATTAAAGCCAAACACTCAATTCCATTCAATTCCACCTTAACACTCAGACACTCATACTTCCTACCAGACAGCACTTTCACACTAGACAGACTTACCAACACATTACTCACACTCATGCACCCAGAGGATACTTCAGCAGGTACCCTCTTACAATTCAGTTTCCCGCTTCAGACTTTCCATTCACACCTTGCGCTCTCAGTCTAATCCAACACTTTTCACTTGAATTACCTTCCATCGCACAATAGCTACATACATTCCTCTCGTCATGACACATCCTTGCATAATGACCAGCCTTTCCACAATTACCACATGCATATTTCATACTTTCCCCACCAGTTGCTCCACCATTCAACCTCGGACAATCTTTCTTCAAATGGCCTATTTCTTTACAATCGAAGCACTCTTTCACACTTTCCTGGCAATCCTTTATCATATGCCCTTTCTTACCACACCCAAAACATGCACCAGACGTCCACCTACATTCTGCCAACATATGACCTTTCCTTCCACACCGACGACATTCCACAATCTTTCTCCCACCATTCGGTCTCTCGTTTGCTGGGACATACCTCAGTTTCTCTCTCATATATCCATTCCCACGCTTGAAATTCATCTGCCCCCTTCCATTCGACCACCCTCCATTTGCCCATCCATTCTGCCGGCCCAGGAAGTTTGACATCACTCCAGCTGGTGCAGCCTTCAGGGCATCCCTGTAGCTGACAAACTGCTGGGGTGGATGAAAGCTCCTGGGCTTCTTACCTCCAACATTCACACTGTACCATCCATCCTCTTCTAGATCGCTTTCATCATCAAATCGTCCATCTTCTAACAGTTCCAACACATCCTCCCACATCAACCGTTCACCTGTCAGTCTCACTCTCTCCTTTCTCTTTCCACTCAGCCATTCACTCACCTTTCGCGGGATTGTGTCCAAAAACTTCCTCATGGCACTGGGGGGTGAGGGGGGTGGTAGTAGCAGTCTTGTCAAATAAGAAGGGGCACAGGCTCGTCAGCCAATGCAGGTAGGCAGTGCAGGTACCGCCCTCTGTTCCATGGCTGGGCTGGGCAGAGCACTCACCTCGAGGATTCTTCTTACAGTGCGTAAAAGCTTCCACTCTGTAGAAGAGATGATATCCCCCATTTACAATTTATTTATCATAAAGTAAAGGGAAAACCAACAAGTGGGCACTCGACCTGAGGAAATTCTGTTAACTTCTTACCTCTAAGTGAACATCCACATGCACACGACAAATTCCCATTTATAACTTTTATAATTCTACATATTTACTGTTATGCTTTATAACTGATTTAACAAAATATATCTATCCTTAAATTATGGCAAAGTCATATCTCTGAAAAGAGAATACAATTGGTTAACATTATTCCTAAAAAAAATCAGAAGGAAAATTCTACCCACACACTCACACAGGGGTAGGGAAAGATATATGTAAAAGGGGGTGGGAGAATGGCCCTACAGACACACACACACCGCTCCCCCACACAGCCACTGTAGATAGCTGGCTAAATATTACTTTGACAAAAGGAGCAGCTGAAATGATTATTAAGCATCAATTGGCAACATTGAAAAACCTAATTAAAGAATTTGGTATAAACATGAGTGTAAAGATGGTTTTTCAAGCACTAAAAATATGGCTGATATATTGACCAGAGTCCCCTTAAAGGGCGCTATAATTTGCCCTCCTGCCGCCGTGCTAATGGGACTCAGCACCACATCCCCAGCTTAGCCTATTCTCCTTCTTTCTGACACACTGTCCTCCTACCTTCCTTCCTCACTTTCCATACAACTTTCTCTGCCTCTAATTTCATAGGGTAGATGCCGGCTAGCTTCCTCTCAGTCAACCATCCCGGATCGGAGCTTTGGGAGGAGGGGACCTCAACCCTGGGCTCTGGTTTGGGTTGGTGGGTTTTTAAAAACCCGCTTCACCCCCACCCTTATCTCCCTCACATCCCCTTTATCTCTCCTTTTCACTGTCTATCGGCTTTATGCCGTAAGTGGGCCGATTTTATCACTATTCTTAGTTCTGTATAATTGAAAGAAACCTTTGGGATTTTCCTTTGCCTTATTTGCTACTTTAATTTCATAATTTCTCTTTGCTACCCTAATTAACTTTTTAATGTCCTGAGTTAGCTGAGGACATTAATTGACTTCACCATTTTTATTTTTCTATAAATGCCTCTTTCAATGTTCATTTTCTGTTCAGCAATTAACTGTTTAATCATTCTCATATTATTGATCTACACAATTCCTTTCTACCTCAAGGTTATCTTCCTCCTCAGCTGCTCTCATTGACATAAATTCCTTGTCCTCTCTTGCTAGTCCCCAAACAACTGTCTCCAGGTACATCCATAGACTACTATAATCTGCTTTTCTAGAGTCTGGGATTTTAACCTTATTTATTTTACTGAGAATCCTGTTCATTTTAATTTAAATCTAATTTTGCAATGGTCGCTATTTCCCAAATTTCCACCAATCTGTATTGCTTATACTCTCCTCCTCCCTATTTGTTAGAACTAAATCCAATATATTATCACCCTTAATGGGTTAGTTTACAACCTTTCTAAGAAAATTATCGTGCACCATATTCCAAAATTACTCATATCCATACAGTATACACACACATGCAAACACAAGCACAAACATACATAACAGAACTAGAAAACTGGCTCTCCCTAAACAGACTCAATGTAGCACCTACTAAACGCCCTTACAGACCAACAGCAATACTAAGTGACACATTAATTCCATACACACACATGAGACCTAGCTATTCAGAGTCATTTACAACTTCAATGTCATTTGGACCACACATAAAAGATATAGGCACAAGATGCAGGCCCAGACTCAGTGCACTCAGATCCCTAATTGGGAAAAGATTTGGTCAACACAAAGAAATGCTCACCATAGTCTACAAAGAGCACTTACATTCAGTTATTGACTATGGCAGCCCTGCTTGGGCAACTGCCATATCAAAAATACAACTAAAAAAATTACAGATTGTACAGAACATAATGCTTAAAATCATACTAGGCAGTATACAAACACCCATTGAACATTTACATGCTGAAACTAAAATCCCCCACAATTTAGCAACACCTTAACATGACAGGTACACAATTCCTTGCATCAGTCATACACAACCCAAACAGCCTCTGTCATAGAAAAGTAGCAAGCAAACCACATCTATACTATACAAAAATTCTTTACTCCATACTACAACCAACAAACCTCTCACAGTACAAAAAACACATTCACACATACTTTACCAGACAAGCAATCAATAACCTTCCACACAACAAAATACTAACTTCCCCCACCAAATATAGGGTGGCACAAGAACACAACACACTAGGTAGGATAGAGTGCACCTTACATGACTTCACTGGTCATCACCAATCACTTAATACATACAAACACCGCATTGACAACACCCAAACAGACATTTGCTCTCTCTATCAAGCTAACCCCCACACAATCACGCATCTCATTGAAGATTGCATTAGCTTGGCAGCTCTCAGACAACACAATAACATTAACAATCTCATGCAGCTTTGGTTGAGTCCAGTGGATGTTTTGGCCTACCTATGTGTGGCATTTATCCTGGAATAATGTCCCAGGGACTCAAACAACAACTCAGCCTCCTGATCACTTACAAGAGCCTCCCAGTCTATATTTCTGAAATTTAAACCACCCATTATACACACATGTTTACTTGTACATGCACATTCTCTCTCAGGCCACAGAGGATTTGAAGCTTTCTTACTAAGATTTAGGGTTATATATAATAATCCTATGGCTAGTTTATCAGTTCCCTCCTTAACATCTAGCAATAATGACTGTGTTAGTGTCTGTTTTAATTGTAGTGTTTTCACTACATTGGAGATTATCTCTAATATAAATATCATCCCTCCTCCTGTTTGTATCTCTATGAAACATATTTTAGCCATCAATCCGGACCTCAGGTCTAAAGTTCTTTCCTTCTAAATCAAGCCATGATTCTGTTATTGCATTACATCAAAATTCTCTACACTCACTAACCCTCTTAACAAATCCATTTTATTCATTATGCTCCTATTATTTGTATAGTATATTTTCATTATATCGTTCTTTATGGTCTTATCATTACTACACTTTACTTCCTACTCCTCAGCTCATTTACCCACCTGTTGCATTCTAAATTTGTCTGAATGCCCTCACCCCTACCTGCCTCATCCTACTTAGAATGACGACCTATACCTAAACTCCCCTTGAGATCATCACTTAACACTTTCACACCCTTGCAACTAAAGTGCAACCCATCCATTGCATACAAAAGCTCCCTTCCAAAGAGCTTGCATGTATCCAAAATCACTAGTGCCCCACTATCACACAATACCCTCACTCTCTCACTTGACCTAACTGCTTGTCACATCCACTCACTGCCCTAATAAATCCCTATATCTAGACACTAGCTCCCCTGACATAGTTCCCTGTCATTCTCTCCCATATATAAAACAACTGCATCCCTTTCACTTACATCTGCTACATGAGCACCTGGCAAACAAATCTTCATCCTCTTTTTACGCTCACATTCATAAAAAAAGTCATGTCTAAATACCTAACCTGTGACTCACCCACCACAAGCACTTCAGGCAGGACAAACTTCCAATGAAAATGCACCACAGCTAGAAACTGGTTATTCAATCAATAGATTTTTATCTTTTCTAGCTACTTCAAAAGCTTTATTTTAATGAAATTATTCATTTATAATTTTGCTACTCAAATGTTTGGAATCCATTTTTGGGGGGCTAAAATGGCTAAAGAACATTTTTGTATTCCTGCTTGAGTTTGACCCATAAAAGAAGTTCTTATTATATTATATAAATGTTCTTTTCAGGCGATATGTCAATTTCAGAGGCTAAAGAAAATGGGGAAAATCTTTGGAATGAATTAGATGATTGTAAATGGTATACCATGCCTTCTTTAGGGCCTAAGTGGCTTGGGAAATGGACATATTCCAACAATGGATATACTCTCATAGCATCTGGTTGGTATTTTTTAATTTATATTTTCACTTATTATTAAAATATCTTCCAACATGGATTAGTATTCTCTGAATTCTTATTTAGAATCTACAATTGGAAAGCTATAATAATACATTAATTTATATATTTTGGTCAACAAATTTTTAAAATATTTACTTTTTTCTGCATGCACACTAGATTTAGATATGTACTTCTCTCAACTTTTGTTTCATCTTTATTTCTAATGAATCCTTTCAGTCTTGTCACTGGTATTCTTCTAAGTAATCAAAAATATCCCAGACAGATGCATTACTAGAATTCTAAGTATTATGTTTAAGAAAGAAAGAGAGAGAATGAGAACAAGAAGAGAAAACTGTTAAAGATAGAAAATTTTAGGTCCTCTTCTCGGAGCACTTTTGTCTACTGATATTGCAAAAGTTATGTTACACTTGTTACAATGCTCTCAGCAAAGGACATAATAAGAGTGTTGACCTAGCTGCGTGTCCTTCTGTGACCATTATTTGCTTACGGTTAGCCAATCATATACAAGATTGTGCATGATGTCACAGCTTGTAAGACAACCTCAAAATGGTTCAGTGTGGAGCCGTTTAGTTTACTCCGAATGGTGAGTGTGTTAAGTCAACTAACATTTGGTGGCAGAGCATGGTTACGGCGTCTTCTACTAAAGCCACCTAAATTTGATGATGAATTGAGTTACAAGAATTGGAAACACAATATACAAATATGGCCCAAATGTTAGTTGAGCCATATTTGGTAACTGTTTGTTTACAAAACAATTTTCTAAAATAAAATAGTTCAAATTATTTTACAAAATTTTACTTAATAATATACAGTATATCGTGAAATACACAATAACTTATTGGTGCATTTCACAATATACTGTATATAAAGTTAGGTCTAGGATATTTGAGCAAATTTGGTTTAAAATAGCCAAAAGTTAGATTAAAACTAATTAGAGATTGGTCAAATTAAATTAGGCGCTTCGCTTCTCTTGTGCAAAGTTATTGCAAGAAACTAAATTTTATACTTTAGGCTAAAATTTTGATGTGCTATTTAGTTTTACTTGTTTGTAACAAAAGTGTATTTTTAATTATCCAATAACACATTGAAAATTAATATTTATTTCTTTTCAGAAATATATAGATTTGCATTAAGAATGAAACTACAAAATCCAATCTTATTAATTAAGACTAAGCTATAAGTATTCTATATGACTATATTAGTTATATTTTTGAAGCCTTCAATAATAAATAAATGATTAAGGGAAAAGTCTAGCGAATTTGACTATTTTACTATTACTGCAGATGATAAATATTATGTTTGTAAATGTTATTGTGAAGATGTTGGTGAATAGAATTCAACTTGTGGAGCAAAAGTTAAACCTTCAAGCAAATAAGGAAATTTTTCCAAAAAAAGCATATAATTTGAAGCGCCACATAAATCGTAATCATCCTGAAGTTTGTAAGATTCTAGAAGTGAATGAAAAGAGGCAATGTTAAATTTATCAGCCAGTACTTCTGGTGTATCAGCAACTATAGGTCAACACTGCCAACCAGAGCTTACTAAATATTTTACCAGTCTAAATGTGAATATGGCCATAACACCAGATCAGTTCAAAAATAACATAATAGAATTGGTGGTAAAGAATTCCCTACCTCTTTCTGTTTTTTGTAAGCCAGCTATGTTAAGTTTATTAGGTGATATGGCACAAAAATTCATAACTACTTTCAATAATAGTATTAGATCTTTGGTAGTTTAAAAAGCAAAGGAACAAAAATGTGCTCTTAAAAATCAACTAAAAGGACTTTTTTTTCTTTTTCTTTTTTTAAACAATGACAAAGTGATATGTACATTGGCAATAAGAGATACTCAAGCCCTGCATACAAGTGAGTACCTTTATAAGCTTGTGAATGATGTTTTGCAAGAGTATGAAAAAGAAAAAATAATGTATTGTGCATTGTACCTGACCTGATAATACTAATCAAATATGATCAGTACAATTAAAAAGTTCAAATAAAGACAAAGAGAGAGAAGAAGAATGTGAAATAGAAGTAGTTCATTCTGATGAAAAGACTCCAGAACTGGAGCCTGATAATACAGTAGAACCTGATCATTTAAATACTATTGCAGAAGCAATTTCAATCCTCTCAAAAAGCCATCATATGCGTTGTGCTGTACACACACTACAGCTTACCATTTGTGATGGCTTAGCACATAAACATAGAGCCACTCTTTTGACCAAGATAAAGCAAGTTATAGTAGCTTCAAGAAAAAAAAAGAAGGCAATTTTAGATCAGGTTACAAGGTTGGGTAATACATATATGATGATAGAGCGCTTAATGGAATGGAAACCTGTTCTTATTGACATGGTGAACCCAGAAATTACAATACCAGTTGCAATTTGGGATACAGTGAAAAAACTTGAAAATGGAGTCGACTCCAACAGGCATTGAAGCGTGCAGGTTTCGGTTTTCATGGCCAAGACTAAGGTGCTGCATTTCTGCCGCCATCCACGGCTCCACCCTGAACCAGACTTTTCTTAATGGGGTACGCCTGCAAGTGGTTGAATCGCACCATTTCCTTGGTTTTGAATTTGACCGATGACTCAAGATGTGGTGGAGTGAATGTGTATGAAGGGCCATTCTCCCACCCCTTTTCCCAATACCCTCTCCCTCCTTCTGTAAGAATGTGTGTGTGAATGGGAATGGGCTTGTTTTGTTTTTGTTTATTTTATGTATAAAATTGATTTCCATGTTTTTTTCCTTCTTTCCAGGCACCATATTCTGGAAAGATTGTACTTTGTTTATAATAATTCTTTAACGAAGTACCATATTCTGGAAAGCTAGCTATTTATTAATGTTAATTAATAAAGGCTAATAGTATTTGGAAAAGGTTCAAGGCCGTGTTCTGTCTTAATTGTTGAGGTTAAAATAGTATAGCTTAATGAAGGAGGGCTTATAATAGCCACGCAAGCATGATAAGGTCACTTATCTTCCATCAAGCTCAGAGGCACCACTTGTTTGTAAGTCCTAGGCATTTTGCTCGCTCGAGTGGCAGGTGGCTGGACGTCCCCCCACCCCCTTTGTACCACGTGAGGCCTTTCATTTTGTTAATTATATATTGACTGTTGTCCATAATTTTTTGGTTGTTCGATTTTGCATAGAATCATTTCTTAGGATTGATTGATTGCTAAAAGTTATAAGTAGGATTTATTTATTTTTTATTGCATATATATATATATAGGAAATTTAGCAGTATATTTTTTTGTAAATAGTAACGAGATCTCTAATTTAATCACCCCTCTTCATTGTGAATATTATTGTACATTTTTTTTTGTTAGTAAAGGACTGTATATACAATCCGTTTAATTCTCCTTTGATTTCTCACGTTTGAATTAGTGTAGGAAGCGGCATAGAATGATTGGGATTAGAGTATATATTTTCGGCCTGCTACATTTGGTGCCCGAATAGGGACGTGAGATCTCGAAACCGGGAGCGTAATGGGATTGGATTGCAGTCCATGCCCAATTAGTGTGACAGGTAGTTTGGTTGTTTTTCACCTTTGTCTATTACTGTTACTAACCTGGGAGGATGGCTTCTGTGGAACAGGGCCTCCATGATGAGATTGTGAGACTGAGGCAGAAAGAGGAGGAATGTATGATGTTGAGGAATGTGATTGATGGATTGAAGAGTGATATGATGAGTATGGATGAGAAGACAGACAGGATGAGGAAAGAAATGGATGAGAGACAGAAGCAGGTCAATCAATGGATGAAGGACTTGTATGACATGATGAAGGGGTCAGGACCCTCGACCTTGACCCCTGCTCCGACTAAAGGGGATAAGACTAATGGGATCAATGGGAGTGTGTACAAGTCTAGAGATGATAGGGTGATTATGAGTGATCGGAAGGACAGAGAATGGAAGAGAGTTGAACACAAGAGAAGAAGGAAGAGTGTTTCAAAGGGGAAGGATAGGAAGGTAAGAGGCAAGAGTGTGGACTCATTGTACTCGGATGAAGGAGGGAGTGATGGTATGAGTGAGAGTGAAGTGAATGTGGGAAAGGGTATTTTGATAAGGTAAGTGCCAAAGATAGATAGGTTTAGGTTACATAGTGGGAAAAGTGGGGAAGAATTCTTAGGGGAATTTGAGCGATATTGTAAGCTCAAGTACCCAGAGAATAAGAGATACTGGATGAATGTATTGGAGTTTTTTCCGCGTGATTACAAGTGTGGAGGAACCGAGGTACAATGTGGTGAAGGAGAGATTGATTGGGCAGGTGAAACGAATGAAAGAGAGTGTGAAGTATAAAAGGGTGAATGAATTTGAGAAGGCTCGAATGGGGAAGAGGGAAACTGTGAACATGTATGCACATAGGCTTGAGAGTATGGCGAGAAAGAGGTATGGTGATGATGACGTAAATGAATGTAAACCACTGATGAGGAAGTTTCTGGACACGATCCCGCGAAAGGTGAGTGGATAGAGAAAGGAGAGAATGAGAATGACAGGTGAACGTTTGATGTGGGAGGATGTGTTGGAGCTGTTGGAAGATGGATGATTTGATGATGAAAGTGATCTAGAAGAGGATGGATGGTACACTGGGAATGTTGGGGGTAAGAAGCCCAGGAGCTTTCATCCACCCCAGCAGTTTGTCAGATACAGGGATGCCCTGAAGGCTGCACCAGCTGGAGTGATGTCGAACTTCCTGGGCTGGCAGAATGGAAGGGGACAGATGAATGTCAAGCGTGGGAACGGATATATGAGAGAAAAACCGAGATATGTCCCAGCAAACGAGAGACCAAATGGTGGGAGAAAGATTGTGGAAGGAAAGGTCATATGTTGGCAGAATGTAGGTGGACGTCTGGTGCATGTTTTGGATGTGGTAAGAAAGGGCATATGATAAAGGATTGCCAGGAAAGTGTGAAAGAGTGCTTTGAGTGTAAAGAAATAGGCCATTTGAAGAAAGATTGTCCGAGGTTGAATGGTGGAGCAACTGCTGGGGGAAGTATGAAGTATGCTTGTGGTAGTTGTGCGAGGATGTGTCATGACAAGAGGAATGTATGTAGCTATTGTGCGATGGAAGAACATTCAAGTGAAAAGTGTTGGATTAGACTGAGAGCACAAGGTGTGAATGGAAAGTCTGAAGCAGGAAACTGATTTGTAAGAGGGTACCTGGTGAAGTATCCTCTGGGTGCATGAGTGTGAGTAATGTGTTGGTAAGTCTGTCTAGTGTGAAAGTGTTGTCTGGTAGGAAGTATGAGTGTCTGACTGTGAAGGTGAAATTGAGTGTTTGGCTTTAATAGATTCTGGATGCAAGACGAGCTTGGTGTATAAAGATGTATATGACAAGGTGAGCGAGAAAGCCCTCCTGTCTGAGTGTAAGGGTAGTTTGGTAGGTATTGGTAATAAGAGAGTGCCTGTGATTGGCATGACAAGGTCAGCTGTTCAAATGTGAATTCTCTGTGATTGATAAGGTGAGTAGTGAGTATGGTGTGATTTTGGGCTATGAATTTATGAAAATGAATCATATGGTTGTGCATCCTGCGAGTGATCAGATTGAGAGAAAGATTAGTAAAAATGGGGTGTATAAGTTGTATGTAGGGAAAGATGGTAGCGTTTTGAGGAATGTGTTTACTGGTATTGAGTTGACTGCTATGGAGAATGTAAGGCTTGTGAAGGGTGAAAGGATGTCTGTTAGAGTGAGTTGGAGTAAGGATGTTAGTTTGAATGTGGGTGAGAACACGGTGATATTGGATGGAAAGGATGCGTTTTATATGACGGTTTGATGAGAATGAATGATCCTTTTGTATGTGTGCAGGCGGACCTCAGTGTGAAAGGACAGTTGAGGGATATCCAAGGCGGAGATGTACTGGGTCACCTCTCCACTGTCAATGAGGTAGGTATGGATAATAGCACGGATGTCAGGGTAAATGTTGCAGGTCAAGAGACAGGTGAATGGACGTATAATGAAGTGAAGAGCATGGTGGAATTGGATGGATGTTTGACTGAGTATGAAAGGGAGGATGTGTATCGAATGATATTTGAACGAAAGGAAGCCCTCAGTAAGGGTGATCTAGATTTCGAGGTTGCAAAGCTCCCGGAATTCAAGATTGTCCTAAAGGAGGACTCCCCAATCTATCAGCGGCCGAGGCATTTTCCATGTCCGGTTGCTGATGAGATTGAGGAGCAGTGTTTGGAATTAGAGCAATTGGGGGTGATTGAAGAGAGAGATAAAGTGCATGGAATAATCCAATTGTGCCTGTACATAACCCGGATGGAAGATTGCTTCTGTGTGTGGATTATCGAAAGGTGAATGAAAGGACTGTGAAAGAAAGGTTTCCGATGTGTGTGTATAGTATGCATTGGATGGAGTGGTTTACGAAGCTGGATCTGGTACAGGGGTATTACCAGATGCCCATTGCTGAGGAGAGCCGGCCGGTAACTGCCTTCTCTTCAACAAAGAGGCATTATCAGTTCCGGAACCTCAGCTTTGGGTTGGCTAATGCTCCCGGAGCCTTCCAGTGGGCAATGAATGTTGTGTTGAGTAAGTTTGCAAGTAAGAATGTGATTGCGTTTATAGATGATATTTTGATTATGACTGAGACTTTTGAGGAGTATATGAGATTGGTGAATGATGTGTTGAGAACGTTGGTGTGAAGGTGAAAGTGGCAAAGTGTGAATGATTTGCGAAAGAAGTGCAATTCCTCGGGCATATGGTGAGTGAGAATGGGTTACGAAAGTCGCCAAAGTATGTTGAGAAGGTGCAAATGTTTCCGAAACCGGTGACTGGGAAGCAACTGAAGTGATTTTGGGGTTTGATTGAGTTCCAGCGAAAGTTTATACTTGATTGTTCTGGTGTGAGTAAGCCTCTGACTGAATGGATGGGCAAGAAAGGTAGTGCGGTTGTCAGGTGGAATGATAAGATGAATGAGGCATATGAGAAACTGAAAGAGGCAGCGGCTGAAGATGTTGAATTGGCGTATCTAAATTATAGTGTGAAGCTAAAATGCTTGAATTGTATACAGATGCCAGTGGGTATTGTATGGGAGGTTTTCTGATGCAAGAGCAGCGTTTGAATGGAGAGAATGTCAGGCGAATAATTGGGTATGTATCCAAGGCTATGAATGTTGCAGAATGAAATTATTCGACTGTGGAGCGAGAGTTGGCTGCAATAAGATATTGTTTGAAAGTGTTGCGTCCGTTTTTGTATGGTTTGAGGTTTGTGATCTAAACAGATCATCCACGTCTTGTATATCTGCAGCGTATGAAGTGGGCTGATAGTAGGATTGCAAGGACTTTGGAAGATTTGAGCACTTTGACTATGTGATTGAGTATGTGCCTGGTGAACGGAATGGAGTGGCTGATTTGATCTCAAGGTATTCTGGTACGAATGATGAAAATGTGTGTGGAGTGAGTGATCCTGAGTACTTGCTGAAAGGGATTATGAATGGAAAGAAGAGTAAGGGTGGTGGTGATTCCTTGTTTGAGAGTGTATGGAATGGTTTGCAAGATTTGAAGAGTAATGGAGTAGATGTGAGGTGTGGATGACTTAAGGAAGGAGGTAATGAGTGAAGTATGTAGGAAGCCTGAAAGCATTGGTATGGCAAGGGTGCGGAACTTCATGAAAATTGAGAGCGATGTATATGCAAGGGGTCCCGCCATTTCAGGAAGTATTGATTGTAGTGAGTCGTTTGTATGGAGTGATTGTTTATGTGCACTTTGGTGGTGAGAGGCCGATTGTGTACAAAGATGAGAAGATGAAGGGTTTGAATGCTAGTGTGGTGCATCTGCAGTGTTTGAGCGGTGTGCACTACAATTGGGTGATTGAAAAGTGTTTATATATGAAAGAGAAGAATGATTGTCTGGATGAAGATGAGTGTGTGGTGAGTGATGATAGTGTAGATGTCAGTGCTGATGTTGGTGTGCTTGTTCCTTTTGTGTATTGCGAACATGGTGGACCTGATATGATGGAAGCGAGAGTGAAAGTTGTTGAAAGGTTGTTCTGTGGTTTGATTGATACTGAAGCGCAAGTGTCTTTAGTGAATGAGAGTATTCTGACTAAGTATGATCAGTTTAGATGTTGCGAGCATAAACCTGTGAAGTTATGGATAAGTAGATTCGGGAATGGCATGATAGTGGCATGGGAACAGGTTAGTCTGAAAGTGAGTTTGGGTAATGGTGTGAATGTGAAGCATGACTTTGTGATTCTGAAAGGTGAGCAAATGCTGTGTTGTTTTCTGTTTTGTGTGGACTTTATGAGATTGAATTTGTCTTTGGATGCTGATAAGGATTGTCTTATGTGAGGTGATGAAGTTGAATGAGTGCGCGAAGAATGTTGTCAAATTTTGCGGTATGATTGAATTGGTCATGGATGATGAGAATGAGATTTTAAGTGATGATGATATTCTAGAGATGCAAGAGATGTGTCCTTTTGTTAGTGAGTTGAAGAGGTGTGTAATGATGCGTGTTGATTTGAATGAATGGCCTGAGTGTTTAAGTGATTTGTAAAGGTATGCTAAGGATTTTGTTTGTATGGATGCTGTATATTTTGTGAGGCATGTGAAGGGTGGTGATGATATGTATGTACCCGTGATGTCCTTGGTTGGTATGATTGGTCTGGTGAAAGTTGTGCATGATGATTATGGGCATATGGGTAAGTTTAAGCTGTGGGAGTGTATGAAGGAGCGTGTGTTCCATCCATTTCTGAGAACTGTTGGGAATGATGTTGCAACTACGTGTGAAAGGTGCAAGGTATGCAAGTGAAATCACCGATGTTGAAAGTTGATGCGAAAGAACCGTTTGAATTGGTAGTGATTGATTATGTGTCTTTGCCACGTACAACTGCTGGAAATGTTGGTATGGTTGTTATGGTTGATCATAAAAGTAAGTTTGTGTATGCAGCACCTGTGAGAGATAAAAGGAGTGTGATTGTTGCACGTGTGGTTGAGCAGTTGTTTTTTCCTATGTGTGTATGGAAGCCTAAAAGATGTCTGAGTGATAATGGGCCTGAATTTGTAGAAGTGTTTGAGCAAATGTTGAGAGAGAATGGTGTGGAGCATGTGAGAACGACTCTGTATGTACCATCTTTAAATGGCTTGGCTGAACATATGATAAGAACCTTGTGGGAGTTGTTGAGAATGATGAGTATGACAGTGAATGACTGGGAAGAGTGTTGTAGGCGTATAATTTGACTGTGCATAGTGCAACTGGAATGTCCCTGTGTCAGTTTGTGATGAATTTTGAAAGGCGAGTGAAAGATAGGTTTCATTTGAGTGAAAGTGAGCGTTGTGGTGGAGCGAATGTGAGTGTGTGTAAAAAGGGCCATTCTCCCACCCCTTTTCTCAAACACCCTCTCCCTCCCTCTGTAAGAATGTGTGTGTGAATGGGTTTGTTTGTTTGTTTTATTTAAAAATTCATTAGCATGTTATTATAAGATGGTTTTTCTTTCCAGGCGCCATAATTTGGAAAGATCAAAAGGACCAGCACTTGTAAATTTACCCTTGTAGTAGAAGCTAACTATAACAAAAGAATATTATAAAAGCCTAAGGCCACTAGTATAGGACAAAGGTTCTAGGCCGTGCTCTGTCTTACCTGAGAATGTAAAATAGTTTAGCTTTGAGGAAGGAGGGCTTAAAATAGCCACACAACTGTAACAGGTCAGTTATCTCAGTCCAAGCTCGGAGGCGCTAGTTTTCAATACAAAGATTTCTGTTGTACCACGTGAGGCCATTTTTTTTCTGTTATTCATTGACTGTAGAGTCCAAATTTTATTTGGGTTACTTGATTATTTTTCATTGTTCTTAGGATCGATCAATATAATTTCTAAGTAGGACTTATTTATTTTTTATTGTAAATATTATTGTATTTTTTTTGTTACTAAAGGACTGTATATACAATCCATTTCATTCTCCTTCAATTTCTCACGTCCGGATTAGTGTAGGAAGCGGGTTGGATCGATTGGGGTTAGTCTAAATGTTTCTGCCTGCTACAGTGTTAGGCACATGAAAAGTTCCATTCATTTGAATTAGGTGTGAAAGTATTGAAGGTGAAAGAAGTGAAGGGTAGGTTGAATGTGTCAAAGATGAGTGAGAAGTTTGATGGACCTTATAGAGTTGTGAGAGTTTGGGAAAATGGGGTGGCGTATGTTTTGGAGAGAGTGAATGACGGTATGACTCAGAGAGTGCGGGCTCATCAGAATCAGTTAAGGAGATGGAGAGAACCTCCTGACTACCTGGTGAGTCTTCCAGTGTATGAACTGTGCAAAGAGATAGGTAAAGTGCATGATGATGAGATTGAATGTCATAGTATGGATCTGTCTGAGAAAAAGCTAGTTTTAGTCTCGAGGAGTAGAAAGTGTACAAAGAAGAGTGAAAGGAAGAAGGAAAGTAAGTCTTGAGCAGAGTCTTTCTGGTATGGGGGAGCTTGAAAGAGAGATTGAGTGTTTTCAAAAACAGGTGAGTGATTTGGCTGGTATAAGTAGACGAGTGAGTGAGCTGCCTGTGCCTGATTTTTCTGGTTTTGGGAACAGTATGAATGATAGTGTGTTTGGGCAGAATGAACCTAGTGTGGCTGATTTTTCGGGTTTTATGAATGGTAAGAGTAGGGGTGAGTTTGATGTAGTGAATGATGAAGTGGCTGATTTTTCAGGGTTCTGGTGGGAACCAGTTGAAGGGGTTTCTGGTATGCCTGTTTCAAATACAGGGGATGTGAGTGACCTGTCTGTTTCACAAGAATGTGCTTTGAGTTTGATGAGGTCTGTGAGTGATGAGCTGATGAATTGGGGTATGAAGAGTGAAGGTTCTGAATGGAAGAGTATGAAAGAGTTCTGTCATGAGATGGGAGAACTGGTAATGAGGGCTAAAAGTATGATGGACGATATGATCAATAGTGACGATAAACTGACAGGATGACTGATGTACAAACCCAACTGATTGCTACGCATAGCCAGGGACCAGTAGACGACTGTGAGTGGGTGCAGAAGGGTGCGATTGAGTATAAAAGGTACTGTGAGTAAGGATTAAGAGTGTATTGTGAGTGACTGTGGTCGAATGGCTTAAGGAAGGAGGGGTGTGGTGGAGCAAATGTGAGTGTGTATGAAGGGCCATTCTCCCACCCCTTTTCCCAATACCCTCTCCCTCCTTCTGTAAGAATGTGTGAATGGGAATGGGTTTGTTTTTTTTTTGTTTATTTTATGTATACAATTGATTTCAATGTTTTTTCCTTCTTTCCAGGCACCATATTCTGGAAAGATTGTACTTTGTTTATAATAATTCTTTAACGAAGTACCATATTCTGGAAAGCTAACTATTTATTAATGTTAATTAATAAAGGCCAATAGTATTTGGAAAAGGTTCAAGGCCGTGTTCTGTCTTACTTGTTGAGGTTAAAATAGTATAGCTTAATGAAGGAGGGCTTATAATAGCCACGCAAGCATGATAAGGTCACTTATCTTCCATCAAGCTCAGAGGCACCACTTGTTTGTAAGTCCTAGGCATTTTGCTCACTCGACTGGCAGGTGGCTGGACATCCCCCCCACCCCCTTTGTACCATGTGAGGCCTTTCATTTTGTTAATTATATTTTGACTGTTGTCCAGAATTTTTTGGTTGTTCGATTTTGCATAGAATCATTTCTTAGGATTGATTGATTGCTAAAAGTTATAAGTAGGATTTATTTATTTTTTATTGCATATATATATATATATATATATATAGGAAATTTAGCTGTATATTTTTTTGTAAATAGTTTCAAGATCTCTAATTTAATCACCCCTCTCCATTATGAATATTATTGTACATTTTTTTTGTTAGTAAAGGACTGTATATACAATCCGTTTAATTCTCCTTCGATTTCTCACGTCCGAATTAGTGTAGGAAGCGGGTTGGAACGATTGGGATTAGAGTATATATTTTTGGCCCGCTACAAAGAGACCTTATGGCCTCTTGTACCTGCGCCATGGATATTCTCAGTTCTGTGATGTTTAGCGTTTGGGGGTGGGGGTCGCTGATAGGGCTACTGCCTTACTTTTTTACGATCCTTTGTTCATTCAAAGCTCAACTACGGATGCGAGTTTTATGCATCCGCAGCCGAGTGTGTATTGCGGAAGGTGGACTTGATCCACTACACCAGCCTTTGCCTGGCGACCGGTGCCTTCCGCACTTCCCCCATTGAGAGCCTACTAGTCGATGATGGGAAGATGCCACTCGCTCTACGCTGTGTACAGTGCATTATTCACTTGTACGTGCCAGCCTGGCACCTCCCTCAATCGCCAACAGCTCACTGCATCTGCAGCTGATTTTGATGGTGCCTATGCCGCCAAGAGACGCCAGTCATACCCTAAGCCCTTTGGGTTTAGGGCTAGGAAACTCCTTCAAGAGCTAAGTATAGCTCTCGGGCCAATGGTGCCCCTGGTTCTGCCCAGGACGCTACCCTGAGGGTACCACATTTGGCTATTTGTCGCCATGCCTCTGCTCCGGGAGCTTGTACAGCGCCGAGAGTATTGCGTTTGACTTTTTTGGAGCACACCTCATGTCACGCTGTAGCGGGCCAAAAATCTAGACTAACCCCCAATCGATCCAACCTGCTTCCTACACTAATCCGGACGTGAGAAATTGAAGGAGAATGAAACGGATTGTATATACAGTCCCTTTACTTAAAAAAAAAAATTACAATGATAATTACAAGGGAAGTGTACACACTTCAAAATGAGGCCAAATTTCCCAATCCAAACAAGATACCAAAAGTATTTTATAACGGGCGAATAGAACAAATTTACTTAAATATATCTACACAACAAAATGAAAAACAACAACAAACGAACGAAAAGGGGCACGCGCTATGACTTGTGTGCTGGAGGTGGGTGGTAGTAGGCTAATACAAAAGGAGGCAGGCTCGTCAGCCAATGTGGGTGTGGTAGTTCAGGTGTCTAGCGAGGTATGAAAGCCCTCCGTCTCAGGGCTGGGCGGAGCACTCGTCTAGAGAACCCCTCTCGCAGTCCGTCCAAGGTTCCACTCTCTGTAGAAGAGATATATCCTCCGTTTATGATCCATTTACTATACATGGAAGGGAAACTAATAAGTGGGCATTACCTGAGTAAATTTATCGACTATCTTACCTCTAAATGTATATCCAAACAATTTTCAGCATTTAATAATTCTTTAAATATTTATCTTTAAAACTATTCTTTCAAAATATAATCTCTGAAAAGAGAATACAAACATCAATAAAATTAAAAACAAAACAAAATTTAAATTCCAGTTATTCACACACACACATTCTTACAGAAGGAGGGAGAGGGTATTGGGAAAAGGGGGTGGGAGAATGGCCCTTCATACACACTCACATTCGCTCCACCACAACGCTGGAACTGTGCCAGTGTATACGGATGGCTCCAAGTCCCAAGAGGGGGTCGGCTTCCACACCATATCCCCTTTGTTTGAAGTCAGTGTGGCTCTGCCAGGCACTGTGTCCATCTTCATGGCAGGGCTGGTGGCAATATACCACTCGGTACGGGAGATTACGCAACTCGCCCAGTTCAGAGACCTGATTGTGATCCATAGCGACTCACAAAGTGCCCTGAGTGCTCATGGGGCATTGGAATCTCTGCATCCCCTGGTTTGCGATATCTGTGACGCCACAGTTTTGGCAAGCCGGGCGGATGTTTAAATTATCTTTTGCTGGGTTCCTGGACATGTAGGAATTGCAGGGAATGAGCGCGCCAAAGAGTACGCGAGAACTCTTTGACCAGACCAGCATTTCACTCTTCCTCACACCTACTACATGGCAGGAATACGAGCAGCTCTTCGGGCTGCTTGGCAAAGAAGATGGGAGACGGTTGGAGGGAACTTAAAGTTGCGTGTCATTGTGCTGCAACTGTTCCCATAGACCTATCCCACAATGCTGCGAAGGCTTCAGGTTGCTTTCTGTCATCTCTGAATTGGACACACTCGCATGATGCACTGCCATTTGATGGGAGTGCTCACCCGAGCCCTAATGTGAAGACTGCGTTGTCCCCCAGACTGTTCGGCACATTCTTGTTGAATGTCCCAGTATGTGCAATCTCCGCGCATGTACCTCTCCCAGTACCGGGATGGGTGGGGTTGCTACCGTCTGTCCCTTGTACTCAGGATGGATTTGTGCACACCGACCTGTGGACTTTTAGACTTTTTGGAGGAGGCCGGCCTTCTCCCCTTTATTTAAATAGTTGAGGTTTTTCTGTTGTTTGTTCTTATTTTAGTAGGTCGCATGTTCCTGCATCAGGGGGAGGCAGACCCCTCCCTGACGCCTCAGCTTAGTACCTTTTTCTTTCTTTTATTTTTATTGCCTAATTTTAGGCAATGTTGAATACAGCGACTAATGCCCATGTAGGCATTCGCCAGATGAGCTCTTTAAAAAAAAAAAAATCAATCTCCCTCCTCCCCTCCTTTAGGTTCTCTTTTGTACAGGAATACTACAGAATTGTTTACTGCAGTGTAATAAATTTTGGTTATAGTAGGGGCCACTCACAAGGTGTGTGGGGGGGGGGGGCTGGAAATGATAGTAACTAAAATAATGGAATTAATTCCCTCTTTTCCTGTTAATAGACAAATTTCTTTCCTTTTTAGATGGCATTGATATTTGGGGTGAAAAAAGAAACACAGATTACATTCAAGAGAAAGCACAGGTAGGTTGTAAATGGGGAGGGGAGGAGAGTCATTTTTAAGAGTATTTTTAGGCCTGCTTGCTCTTCCATCAGTCCTCAAACCAATCTAACTAGCCACTCCTAATAGTCTATCTATTTTCTGAATTGGTATTTTCCATACCCAGATAGTGTAAAAGGCTTCAAACTAATTTCCCAGGAGGCTTGATTTATATGCCAGAAAAATATTACAGAGATATGTGGATTTTTTCAAAAATAAGCATTTAAATAATTGCATTTAGGTTATTTTTATTGTTAACCATACAACAACACCCAAGTTCACTGACCACCATGGTTTGAATCTTTCTCATTTTTTCACTTTCTTAACCTCACTACTTTTTACAAGCAACTTTGCATAAAAATTCCCAGCAGAGAGAACCCTCATTGGTTTCCACTTTTTATTTCAATGCATAGTGTACTTCTCTTATTCACTCTTTTCTATCTCCTCTCACTTTATCTAATAATGGTACTATGGAATCTGATATTAATGAGGAATAGTTAAGATATAGAAAAAATGGGTGTTCTAAACCATGCTCCTGTGGACTGTAGTCATTTAGTTGGTCCTGAGTTCTCTTCAATCAACCCCATGGGAACTTGGATATGGTGGTGCTTTCCATGTGTTCCCTAGAAAGGTTATATTGAATGATATCCTGAAATGGTTGAGGAAAGTGCAGAGTTGGTTGGTAGAGAGGTGTTTGGAGGCTGCACTTGTGGTGTGTATCAAGGTTTATTCTATTTTTCCAACTGAAAAATGCCATCTTCGAGGCCTTCCTTCATAGACAGAACTATCCCACAGTATTTTTTGATCTGGAAAAAGCCTAGGATACCACATGGCAATACAGTATTATCAAGACTATCCACACGATGAGGGCAAGTGAACGACTCCCAATATTCTGAATTTTTGCGAGCTCATTGATTCAGCACACGTGTGTGGGGGGGGGTGCCTCTCTGGCCCTATGGGTCAGGAAGAGAATGTCCTCTAGGGAAGTGTCCGCAGTGTTACACTCTTTGCCCTGAGCATCAACGGCATCACCTTGGTGCTGCCGGAAGATGTTCTCGCTATGCTCTACATGGATGACCTTTTGATATGTTTTGGTTGCCCAGATGCAAACTCTGGAGCATCTAATCCAACAGGAATTGAACCACGTCTCTTGCTATGCTGATGCACACAGGCTTCAGTTTTTCTTGGCCAAGACTAAGGTGGTGCACATGTGCCACAATCCACGGCTCCACCCTGACTCAGACTTATTTCTCAATGTGGTGCACCTGGAAGTGGTTGACTCACACAGTTTCCTTGGTCTTGTATTTGACCAACGCCTCACCTGGGAAGCTCATATTTCCAGCCTTAGGGTCTCTTGTACCCATGCAAATGGATATTCTTGGTTCCTGATATTCAGCGCTTAGGGTGCTGATAGGACTACTGCCTTACTTTTTTATTGATCCTTTGTTCATTTGAAACTTGAAGTTATATGCATCCACAGCCCAGTAAGTATTGCGGAAGGTGGACTTGATCCACCACACTGGCCTTCGCCTGGCGACTGGTGCCCTCCGCACTTCTCTCATTGAGAGCCTACTTGTCGATGCTGGGGAGATATCAATCACTCTGCGCCGTGCAAAGTGTATAATTAGCCTGTACGCGCAAGCACCACGGCTCCCTCAGTCACCAACAGCTCTCACTGAAATGTCAGGTGATCTCAACAGTGCCTATACCACTGAGAGACGCTAGTCATACTCTAAGCCCTTTACGTTTAGAAGGTACCACGTTTGACTATTTGTCACCACACCTCCGTTCCCAAAGCTTGTCAAGCGCCAGGAGTATTGCATTCAGCCTTTTTGGAACACACTGTGTCATGCTGGAACTGTGCCAGTGTATACGGATGACTCAAGAGCCCAAGAGGGGGTCAGTTTCCACACCAGGTCCCCTCTGTTTGAAGTCAGCGGGGCTCTGCCAGGCACTGTGTCTGTCATCATGACTGAACTGATTGTAATACACTGCTCGTTATGGGAGATAACACGCCCTTATAGTGACTCACAAAGCGCCCTGAGTGTTCTTGGGGCATTGGAATCTCCGCATCCTGTGGTTCGTGATATCCATGATGCCACAGTTTTTGCGAGCCAGGCGGATGTCTAGATTATCCTCTGGGTTCCTGGACATGTAGGAATTGCAGGGAATGAGCCCGCCAAAGAGTCCGCAAGGACTGGGCTATCTGACCAGCGTTTCACTCTTCCTCACACCAATTACATGGCAGGAATACGGGCATCTCTCCGGCCTGCTTGGCAAAGAAGATGGGAGATGGTTGAGGGAAATTTAAAGTTGCATGTCATTGCACCACGACTATTCACATGGACCTACCCACCAATGTTGTGGTTGCTTTTTGCCGTCTCCTTATTAGACACACTCGTGGGACCCACTGCCATTTGATGGAGTGCCTTACTGCAACGTCTCCCCAGACTGTTTGGCACATTCTTGTTGAATGTCCCAGTCTGGGTGATCTTTGCGCACATTACTGGATGAGTGGGGTCGCTACCCCTTGTCCCTTGTACTTGAGATGGATTCGTGCATACAGACTTGTGGACTTTACAACTTTTTGCTTCTCCACTTTATTTTACCTTTTTTGTCCAGGTTTTTTTTTGTAGGTCACATGTTCCTGCGCCGGAACTCACAAAAAAGGAGCATGCTTCCTCCTTGCCTTTTCTCGCTGTTGTTAATTTTTTTTTAGCATTATTTGTTAGTTACATATGATTTGTTTTTTTTAATATAGCCTAGTACACAAGGTATAAGTCGCCTTGTGTACGGCGAATTATGCCCAAGTAAGCAGTCGCCAGATGGGCTACCACAATGAAAAAAAAAGATGCTGTACTATATCCCGTGAATGGCTCGTGCCTTCTCACAGATGATGCTCTTGGTCACGCTGTATCGGGCCCAAAATCTAGACTAACCCCAATTGATCAAATACAATAATAATTACAAAAATATGTGGTAAATATGCACACATGAACCTATTTATATACAAATATAACAATCCTATCTTGGAATCCTACAAATCAAAAATACAAAAGAATAGACAACAAATACAAAAAGAAGAGACAACAAAATGAGTTATCTTACGTGGTACCACAGTTTATGATTTGCTGGCCCTCCCCCGGGGAAAAATCTTAGCAGCAATCACTCTTGTGACAAAAATTGGGTGTGTGCGTCTTATGGGGCCTGGTGCCTCTGAGCTCAATTTTCTTCAAGGTCCGGTCACGTCTTTGTTTCTATACAAATGCTCGTAGTCTTAGAAACAAGAGGGTGAGCTATTTAGTTGTATTATTAATGAGGATATAGATATATTATGTGTTACTGAATCATGTGTTAATGAAATAGAATTTAGTGACACTATAAGTGAATTTGATTTACAGGGCTATAATATATACACATTGTTTCAAGTTTAAATACTTCAATAAAGCAGGATGGAGTTGAGTCACTTTGGATAGATATTAGGTTCAGTAAAAATAGAATGGTGCATTTGGGAGCTTTTTACAGGCCACCTGGGCAGACTGATGATATGGATGAACTAATGATAAGGGAAATAAGTAATGTGAAACAGATGCAGTTATTATTGGGGACTTCAACTTAAACTCTGTGGACTGTGAAAATATGATAGGTAGGGATAGAACAAGTGGCAGGTTCATAGAATGCTTTAAGGATAATTTTTTTAATCAATTTGTTAATGAGCCAATGAGGGGAAAAAAATATATTAAATTTAGTACTTTCTAACGGTGATCATTCAGTTCAAGAATTGACTGTTGGGGAAGTATTGGGAAATAGTGACCATCAGATAGTTTGTTTTAACTTGGGAATTGAGAAGGGTAAAATAACCGAGAATGCTGTAAAAGTTCAAAATTTTCATAAGTGAGATTATGTAAAACTCCGAAGCTTGCTAAATTTTGTAGACTGAGATGTAGAATTCAGAGGTAAAAATGCTTATGGGATGTGGGATACTTTCAAGCATATAATAAATGTAGTCCAAGAACAATGTATCCCAAGAAGGCCATTAGGAACAAAAGTAGGAAACTATTATGGTGGAATCAGGAGATAGCTAGAAAAATTTCAGAGAAGAAAAGGGCATATAAAAAATTACAGGTAGAAAATAATATTCAAAATTTAAGTGATTATAGAATGGCTAGGAATGTGTTAAATAAGATTATAAAGAAGAAAAAAAAGGGTGTCAGAAATTAAATTAGCTCTGGATAGAAACAAGATCCTAGAAAGTTCTTTAGTTACTATAAAATTAATAATAAATCTGGCCGAGTTAAAATAGGACCTATCAAATATAAAGAGGTTGTGAGAGAAACTGATGAGGAAATAGTTGAGGTACTAAACGGTCATTTTGCATCAGTATTTACAAAGGAGAAACTAAATAGTCTTATGTATAGTACTCATGGGTCAGGGAAAGAGGTGTTTACCACCATTAGTGTGGATTGGAGGACGATAAAAGTACTAATAGGTGAGTTAGATATTACCAAGGCCTCCGGCACTGATAATATTCATTGTAGGATACTTAAAGAAGGGGTAGAAAGTATCTCAATAGCTCTGGAGAAGTTGTATACTAGGTCACTGGAATATGGAGAAATACCCGATGATTGGAAGAGAGCGAATGTAGTCCACACTTTCAAGAAGGGTAGTAAAGGGGATCCAAATAACTTTAGACCGGTTAGCCTAACTCCTGTAGTCTGTAAAATTCTTGAGAAAATAGTTAAAAAAGGGATTTGCCAACATCTAGAGAGGGAGGTAGATCATGTTTGACTAATTTACTAGACTTTCTGGAGTTTGTAACAGATCAAGTAGATAAGGGAGAGAATGTAGATATAATTTACTTAGATTTTAGTAAAGCATTTGATAAGGTACCACATAGGAGACTAGTTCATAAATTAAAATGATGGGGATATTTGGGGGTGTTTCAAATTGGATAGCTGAGTGGCTGAAAGACAGGAAGCAAAGGGTAGTGCTAAATGATGTAAAGTCAGAGTGGAGGGATGTTATTAGTGGGGTTCCTCAGGGATCAGTTCTCGGTCCATTATTATTTGTCATCTATATAAACGATTTTGGGGAGGCAGTTAATAATAAAGTGTCAATTTTTGCGGATGATACCAAATTAGCAGCTGTAGTTAAAGATATTGATGATAATTTTAAAGTGCAGGGGGATTTAAATAAATTGTTATCCTGGGCATATAAGTGGCAAATGACTTTCAACCTTGATAAGTGCAAAGTTATTAACATGGGAAAAGATAATAGAGAATTTAACTATGAAATGGATGGGCATTGGCTGAGCTCAGTAGAGGATGAGAAAGATCTAGGAGTAGTAATAGATAAGTCATTAAGGTTTTCTAAGCAGTGTATTGAAGCAAGAAATAGGGCAAATAGAATGCTGGGTTTGATTATGAGAAATGTCAGTTACCAAAGTAAGGAGGTTATTCTTAAACTCTATAACTCTTATGTTAGGCCACATCTAGAGTACTGTATACAGGCATGGTCCCCACATTTTTGACACGATATTAACCTTCTCGAGTCAGTGCAACGGAGGGCAACAAAGATTATTGCTTTCCTGAGGCACCTTGAATATATAGATAGACTGAGGGTATTAAATATGTTCTTGTTCGAAAGGAGGTTTGTGAGAGGGGATATGATTGAGCTCTTTAAAAAAATTTATGGGATAGATAAATTGGATGTTAGCAAGTTTTTTGAGTTAGATGATGGAAATTGTACTAGAGGCACCACTTGAAAATTAAAAAGCAAGGGTGTAGGTTGGATTTAAGAAAATATTTTTTCACCAATAGAGTGGTGGACTTCTGGAACAAATTGCTGCGGAGGGTAGTAGGTAGTCTAAATTTAAATGTATTTAAGAGTAGGTTAGATGAGTTTATGGGGAGGGAAGGTTGTGATGGTTCCTAAGTTTTGTATATATTAATATTGTTTGTATATATCTATAGCTGCATGATTTAGTTCTTGACAAGCCTTGATTGGTGATACCCTTGTTTCTGAATGCAATCCTCAGGATGTAGTTTTCCTAGGAGTTTGGGTGCCTTAAAAAGACGCCGTTTGACTCGGATGACCTATGATGAGCCCTTGTGGCTTTTTTCATCTATTATATTATATTGTGGGGGACTTTGATTTTGTTTTTTCCTGGTGATGGTGCTTTATGTGGGTGGGTTTTGACGGAGGCGGATGACCTTTGATAGGCCCTTGTGGCTTTTGTCATCCGTGAAATTATGTTATGTTAAAGCCCTCTGATATGAAGTACTATTAGAAGACTTATCAAATTTGATTTAAATTTCTTCAAAATATTTCTATTCCAGTCACTCTTACAAAATGCAGGCAATGTTTATCTATTTCTTTACTTGAGTGCTGTTTCAGAAAAATATTTAACATTTAGTAGCTGAGAAAGAAAAAATACCCATTTTAATACAACATGAAATCAAATACATATGTAGAAAAAGAAAATATATTAAAAAAAAACATTCCCACTCACACACGCATTCTTACAGAGAGAGGGAGAGGGTATTGGGAAAAGGGGTGGGAGAATGGCCCTTCAACACACACTTACATTAGCTCCACCACACCGCTATCTCCTGCGAGCTACTTCTCCATCAACCACACTAACAGCAACCTCTCCATCATGGACAGAGGGTCCTGAATTTTTAAATTATCTTAACGCCTTTGCCTGGTGTCATAGCCTTAATCGACTCCTCTTTCAAAATTGTGCATATCATAGATGTACTACACTCATACTGGCTCGCCAAGTCAACAACACACACATCTCGTTCATGCTTATCGATGATTTTGTGTTTTAATTCCAAAGCCATCATAACATACCATAACATAAAGTCACCGATGACAAAAGCCACAAGGGACTATCAATGGTCATCTGCATCTGTCAAAACCCACCCACAAAATGTATCCATAGGATTGTGTACATCTACAATGTACAATTGGAACAATCCATTGGATTGTGAACAATCATTCATCTACAATATACAATTTGAGCCATACACAGGAATATGTCAAAAACAAAAGGCATCATTATCAAGACTCGTCAAAATCCAAATCAATTGTAATATACAATAATAAAAAACTGCATCCACAGGAATGAGTCCAGAATATCCCCCAAAGTTAACCCTCCTTCCCCATATAATCATCTAATCTGCATTTGAATACATTCAAGTTTGGACTGTGAACTGTCTCAGATGACAAACTATTCCAGTAATCTACCACTCTATTGGTGAAAAAGTATTTTCTAACATCCAACCTGCACCTCTGTATTTCAATTTTTAAGTGGTTGTAGCGGGCCGAAAATATATCTCTAATCCCAATCGATCCAACCCGCTTCCTACACTGTCCGGACGTGAGAAATCGAGGGAGAATGAAACGGATTGTATATACAGTCCCTTTACTTACAAAAGAATACAGTTATATTTACAAGGGAAGTGTGCACACTTCAAAATGAGGCCAAATTCCCCAATCCAAATAGGATACCAAAAAAGAATTTTCTAACAGGCAAATACAACAAATTTACTTATATATCTACACAAAACATAAAAAAAACACAGCAACAACCAAACGAAAAGGGGCACGCGCTATCACTTGTGTGCTGGAGGTGGGTGGTAGTAGGCTAACATAAAAGGAGGCAGGATTGTCAACCAATGCGGGTATGGTGGTCCAGGTGTCTAGCGAGGTATGAAAGCCCTCCGTTTCAGGGCTGGGCGGAGCACTCGTCTAGAGAACCCTTCTTGCCGTCTGTCCAAGGTTCCACTCTCTGTAGAAGAGATATATCCTCCGTTTATGACCCATTTACTTATACATGGAAGGGAAACTAATAAGTGGGCATTACCCGAGTAAATTTATCGACTAGCTTACCTCTAAATATATATCCGAACAATCCTCAAAATATAATCTTTTGATAAAAGATTATTTTAAACAAAGTACTATTTTGTTTTAATTATAGTGATATATCAAAACTAGCTACTATCTTTCCAGAATATGGCGCCTGGAAAGAAAGAAAAACATGGTAATCATTTTCTACATAAAATAAACAAAAACAAAACAAACCCATTCCCATTCACACACATTCTTACAGAGGGAGGGAGAGGGTACTGAGAAAAGGGGTGGGAGAATGGCCCTTTTACACACACTCACATTCGCTCCACCACATGGTGACCTAGTCCTATTACTTACTACCTTCCAACTCAAATAACTTGCTAACATCCAACTTATCCATCCCAGAACAGATTTTAAAAAGCTCAATCATATCTTCCCTCACACATCTTCTCTCAAATGAGAACATATTTAGTACCCTCAGTCTATCTTCATATTCAAGGTGCTTCAGGAAAGGTATTATTTTTGTTGCCCTCCTTTGTACCGACTCTAGCAGTTTGATGTCATGTCTAAAATATGGTGACCATGCTTGTATACAGTACTCTAAATGTGGCCTAACATACAAGTTGTATAGTTTAAGGATAAGCTCCTTACTCTTGTAGCTAACATTCCTTTTAATGTAACCTAGCACCCTATTTGCTCTATTTTTTGCCTCAATACACTGCTTTGAAAACTTCAGTGACCTATCTACTACTACGCCTAAGTCCTTCTCATCCTCAACTGAATTCAGCCAATGCCCATCCATTTCATAGCTAAGTTCCCTATTATTCCCTCCCATGTTAAGAACTGCTCTTTTAAGGTTAAAAGTCATTTGCCACTTCTGAGCCCAAGCTAATAACTTATTTAAGTCACTCTGCACTTAAAGCTACCCTCAACTTCTTTGACTACAGCTGCCAATTTAGTGTCATCAGCAAAAATGGACACTTTGCTATTTACAGCTTCCCCAAAATCATTTATGTAAACTATAAATAATAAAGGGCCTAGAACCGATCCCTGAGGTACGCCAATGATAATGTCCCTCCACTGTGACCTCACCCCATTCAGCACAACTCTCTGTTTCCTGTCTTTCAGCCATTCCAGTTATCCAATTAAAAACTTTACCACATATCCCATGCATTTTTAATTTGTGAACTAGTCTCCTATGTGGAACCTTGAAAAGCTTTGCTAAAATCTAAGTAAATTACATAAACATTCTCTCCCTTATCTAATTGTTTAGTAACAATCCATATAATCCAGTAAATTTGTTAAACACGATCTACCTCTTCTAAACCCATGCTGAGCATCATTTATTAACCTACCATACTCTAGATGGTCAGAAATTCCCTTCTTAACTATCTTCTCAAGGATCTTGCAAACGATAGAAGTTAAGCTTACCGGCCTAAAGTTATTCGAGTCCTGTTTACTTCATTTTTAAAAATTGGCACTACATTTGCTAATTTCCAATCATTGGATATTTCTCCAAACTCTAGTGATCTAGTATATATCTTCTCAAGAGCTACTGCAATACTATCTACACCTTCTTTGAGTAACCTAGAATGAATGTTGTCTGGGCCAGATGACTTACTAGTATTTAACTCCAATTAAGCCCTTTAATTATTTCCCTGTTCACCTTAACGGTATTCAACACTACTTCTCTTGACCTAGAATTATCATCAATTAATCTCTCTTGATTCGCTTGTGTAAATACTGAAGAAAAACGATCATTAAGAACCTCTATTATTTCCTCATCAGATTCTTTCAAAACTCCTTCATATCTAATAGGCCCTATTTTATCACTGTTATATTTGTTATTAATTCTATAATAGCTAAAAAAATTTCTTGGATCTTTATTTTATTATTTTGACCTAAATTAATTTCTGCTGCCCTTTTGCTTTTCTTAATAATCTTATTGAAGCTTATTTCTGGTCAACCTATAATTATTTAAATTCTCAAAAGTACTTTCTCTCTGTAATCTCTGGTATGCCCTTTTCTTCTCAGAAATTTTCCTAGCTATCTCCTGATTTGACCACAACGGCTTCCTACATTTATTCCTAATAGCCTTCATTGGAATACACTGCTCCTGGACTATGATGTTCTACCTTTCACTATTCCCAAGTTAAAACGAACCATCTGAGGATCACTATTTCCCAATGCTTTCCTGACAGTCAATTCTTGAACCAAGTGATCATCATTTGAAAGAACCAGATCTAAGATATTGGCACCCTTTGTTGCCTTATTAACAAATTGAGTAAAAAAATTATACAAAAAGTATTCTATAAACTTACAACTTGCTCTATCCCTTCCTATCATATTTTCCCAGTCAACAGAAGTTAAATTAAAGTCACCAAGAATAACTGTATCTACTTCACATCCTCTCCTTATTTCCCTGATCATTAACTCATCAATACAGTCTGTCTGTCTGGGTGGTCTGTAAAAGGCTCCCAAGTGTATTATCCTATTTTTACTGACCCTAATATCTATCCACAGTGACTCAACTTCTTCTTGCTTTATAGAATTATTTAGATTTGAAGAAATGCTATTTCTGATATAAATAATCAACCCACCACCCATCCTATCTCGCCGATTAATGTGCATATCATAACGATGTAGTTCAAATTCACTCACATTGTCATTAAATTTATTTTCATCAACCCATGAATCTATTACACATATTATATTTATATCTTTATCAATAATATAACTAAATAACTCATCTTTCTTATTTCTAAGACTACGAGCATTGGTATAAAGAAAACTCGGCCCTCCTATCCTTAAAGCACCTCTTTTAGAATGTATACCTTCCACTCTATCACCTCTGCATCTCTTTCCTTTCCCTGCCCCACCCTGTACTCATAAATTTTCATGACCACTATCAGTCACTAGTTTCCCGCCTGCAAAGACCCAACAACACTATCTAACTCCTGCTACAACACTTCAACCCCAGCCCGGCTTAGATGGAGTCCATCCAATGCATACAATGCCTTATTCCCATAAAACCCATTCCAAACATCTACCAACACTAATCCTGACTCCTCACACAGGCCTTTCATATATTCATTCAGTCCAATTGCACGAGACAACCATTCCATCCCAACATCCAATCTCGGAAGCATACCTGAAACAACGCCTTTCACTCTACTTTCACTCATCCTTTCAACTAAACTTTTGTGCATCTCACATCTCTCGTAACTCATATGAACCCACCTTCTTTACATCATTTACTCCCACATGCGTAATCACAACTGCATCCCTCTCACACCCAGACACCAGACTATCATATCTCTCAGACACATTATTTACAACAGCACCCGGCAAACAAACTCACTCCCTTCCATTTGCTAGCACTCAACTTCCTATCTAAATATCTAATCTGAGAGGCACCTATCACAAGCACCTCAGTTATCCTCCTAGTCCCCCTAGGCTTATCATTACCCTCCCTCCTGTTCTCATTCAAACTACCACTTATTTCACTTTCTGCCACAACCACATCAGACAAATCACTTTCAACCTCTTTCTCTCCCAGGGCATCAAATCTGTTAGTCAACCTAACAGGTTCCATGTCCCTCTTACTCACAGACCTAACCTAACCTGTCCTAACCTATCTATTTTATCTATATTCAGCCACCATTCATCTTCACTCACATCAGTCACTTCTTTCTCTCCAGTCCCTAGTCTAGGCCTATCTTCCACCCTCCTGGTGCCAGCCACATTCTTCATGCGTACACTCGCATCCCTTCTCACTTCATTCACCAACTCACTTAATCTCTTGCACTCATCACGCAACCAACTCACCTCCTCTACCAAAGCCACATTTGCACTAGTCGCATAACAACCGGGCATTCAGATACATTTGCTCTTCTTTCAACACCACAAAAATCACAAACTACATACACACTGCTTACATCAAAAGGCATACTCACATCATCCAAAGCAACAGCCATAGTGAGAAACTTTTGAAAATATAATTAAAAATTCCTTTAGTATTATGTCTAATACTCAAAGTTAACTATCTTCCCCAACTTAAATATATTACACTGAAAAATCAAAAATGAAAAAAGTCACCGAATATAGAGCTCGCCGAAAACAGTACAACAAAAAGCACAAAACACGATGGAAAAAGCAACAGTGATATGACAGAACTGTTTGCATGACAAGGTAACCACATGAACTGAACGAGGCTCAGCGAATGTGGCATCATGCTCGCTGCACTACCTAGTGGTGGTGTATGTGAAACTCAGTCACTTTCTTGTAACTCGTACCTCAAAGCAGAAAATCAACTGCATAACAGCTCGTATCTCAGGGAACTCGTAAGTTGGTTCGCTCATAAATGAAGGTACCACCGTATATGCTCAATCACAAATTTTCAGTCTCCTTTTTGCACTTTGAACTCAGTATATCATATGCTGAAAATTATTCCTGTGGGAGGATACAAAGCTGAATTGGGGGAGGGGACATGATAGAAGTCTATCAGGTCCCCCATTGAGATCGCCCTCTCATCTTCATTCCATGCACCCTGGAAAAGAAGAAAGAAATTAGACATTTTGGGTAGTGTTGGGAGGCAAACAATACAACATGACTACTGCAGTGTTAAAGGCTTTGCTGCTGTCTATTGCAACCTTGACTGTGTGTAGTGGGGGACTGTTTTAATGTGTCTTCTAAGATGTTTTGTTAGGTCATTTTTGGCATGTAATGCCATTCTTCCAAGAATTCAATTCAGTTCTACATCTTCTTTAAGTTTCTTCTTACATGGTTTTAAATATTGCTCCCTTCTCCTAACCTTCACTGAACCTTTCCCATCTCCTAAGAGCCCTCTGCCCCTTTGTTGTACATACCTCATAGTCATCTGTGCTTCATTTCTGACTTTTCTTTCTCGCTTACCCATCTGACATGGAATGAATGACCGGACACTATCTACTCCTTACTCTCTCTTAGCTAGTTTTGGCAATCATGGATGTGATTCGCCAACTAAATAATGGAATTTACATAAAGATCAAAATGACAATCAATGACAAGCCCGAGGGCAACAGGGGCTACTCCCCATTGGGGGGTAGTATTGTGTTTTGACACTACCTAAAAAGAAGAGATTCCTTCATAATCCAGGGGTGTGAGCACCAGTTTATTTTCATGGGTGCATACTTACCCCTTCATCAGGCTCCAGAACAGAAAAATGGATATGTTATGGGAAAAGGAAGAAATAGCAGTGTTGTATTTGTCTAAGTGCACGATGTTAGGAACTCTCCACTCCGCCTGGTGGCTAGTTCCCATGTGCTGCCAAGGTTGTGTGTGCTCTAAGTTAATGACGGCTTCAAATTGAGTGATATAGAGTTATAGATCATGAGTGTCTTATAGACTTACTTAGTATTGTGAGGATATTAATGTCATCAGTGTAGTCAAAGACTGCCATGCTGGTGTTTCAGGGAGGGCTGTAATAGAGGAAGAGGTGGGTGTGCATGATGGATCCCAGTAGAATGCCACTGTAAGCTTGCCATGTTGTAATACTTGTGCTTGTCAACCTTTGAGTAAATTGGCAAGCCATTTTTTAAGTTGGGAGTGAAGGATGGTGTTTAGCATTTTGTTCATGAAGCTGTGTCTGGGTACTGTGGTGAAGACTTTACTTCTGTCTCTTGTTACCATTACTGTCTTGCATGGTCGTGATTGATTGAGGCCTTCTTGTATGAGCTGGGTGATGTTGGTGGGTACAGTGTAATGGGTCGAATCTGTGTTTGATGTCATCAAGTGGCGTGATTTTGTTCAGGACTAGACATTCCATTGTTTTTGGAGGGGATGCAGAGTAGGGGGGAAGGGGTAGTTTGGAATAGAGTTATGGGAGAGATTGGTTAAGATTTTATGTGAAGGCAATGATAACTTGACGCTAGGTCTTTTGGGTGTCTGTTTGACATGTTATCAAGGCCAGAGGCTGGAGAGGATTTTGGCTGAGAATCCATTAATGTCATGAATTTTATGGGCAGTTCATGGCCTATTGCAAGTAGTGTAGCTGTTTGGTGTGGCTTTGAGAGAGATCAGATGTTCTGTTATTGACCTATGTGGTTTGTATGAGTGTGTATGTTTTTAATGTATGGGTTATTTTGGGTCGTTGTTTTTGTGAACCATCTGATTTCAAGATTGCTTTGAAGAACTAAATTTTTCAGCAAACCTTCTCAGTGCTATAGCTCCGTATAATGCATGGTTCTTATTATAATGCTTGTATTTCAGGAATGGGCTGTGTGTCTTGAATGTGGAGTTCCAGAATTGTCAGAATTGGTTCTATCTCAACTCAAAGAAAAGGAGTCAAACCTCCAAATACACCACAACAATTTACACAATGAGATGGCAATTTACCTGACTGCTTCCCTGGATCCATTTCCTTATAATTGGGTCTTTTATTTGTCCAAACTCCCCCATGAAGTTGTAAGTAGTCTTACTTGTATGCAATTTATGAAACTGCATCAACTGTCTCCTCAATTTTTTGGAAATCATCAGTTTCTTTTTAAATCTCTTTTCTTCTAAAAGTCCCCCAATCCATTTTATATTCTCCTATCTAAAAGAGGTGGTCTGTTTGTGGTAGCTTAATAATTGACTATCTTGCAGATATTCAAAGTAACATTCAATGGATATCGCTACCCTTGCTTTTCAGCAATTTCCCACAGAAGTGGAGTTGGTGTGCATAACTGACATTAAAAAATTACTCACCCCTAACAAGCACCACAAAGCCATGCATCATTATTCCATAGCAAATTGACCCTTAACAGCGATGGCCTGCTATGTGCTAAAGCATTTTGCCCAGCTGGGGTTTATCCCTTAGCGGAAGGCTCAATGCACCTCCTCACAAACCCCCTCCATGCACATTTGTGCCTCATTGGGCCCTTTCTCCCAAACACTCATTTACATAATCAACTTAACCTTGTCCCTCTTCCTTCAAACGTGCCCACATCCGTCCGATTCTTAAAAAGCATTAACTGAACCCCACTGACCCTTCCAATTATCGCCCGATTTCGCAACTTGCTTTTCTCTCTAAGGTCCTGGAGAGAGTGGTTGCTTCACGCATCATCAGTCACATGGTGGCCAGTAACATTGATGAAACCTATCAATCTGGTTTCAAGTCAGGTCACTCAACCACCCTTCTCAATGTGTCCGATTGCTTACGAAGAGCCGTGGACAGGGGTTGTGTCTCCATCCTCGTTCTACTCGACCTCTCCTCTGCCTTCGATACTATTGACCATACCGTCCTACTTGATCGTCTCCACTCTTTCCTCGGCATATCAGGCACCGTGCTTGACTGGTTCCGCTCTTACCTCTCGTCTCGTACCCAATCCGTTGTGATGGACGACGTTTCATCCGACTCTATCCCCATTCGCTTTGGAGTGCCACAAGGCTCTTTCCTTGGTCCTCTACTATTTCGTATCTACCTTCTCCCTCTTAGTTCCCTTCTCCGTAATCTCGGTCTATCCTTCCACCTCTATGCTGATGACACTCAAATTTTCGTTTCCTCATCCCCCACGTCTCTTGCCTATTCTATCACTGACCTCCTGGCTGCCTACTCCTCCATTTCTGACTGGCTCTCTACCAACTTCCTCAGGCTTAATCACTCCAAAACTGAGGTCCTCCTCGTCGGCACCCCTGCTCTTGTCAAAAAATCTAAATCTCTCCCTCGCTTACTCTGGGCGGTAATACTATCATTTTCTCTGACTGCGTTAGGAATCTGTGTGTTGTTTTTGATGAGCTTCTCTCCTTTAAGCCTCATATCAGCAATGTCAGCAAATCCTCTCTATGTTTCCTTCGTAACTTCTCTCGCATTCGCTCTCACTTTGATCGCCAAAGTCTTGAGACTGCTGTTCATGCCTTCATCACCTCACGCCTTGACTACTGTAACTCACTGCTTGTGAATCTGCCATCCTCCTCTCTCCGCCCCCTTCAACTTGTACAGAACTATGCCGCCCGGCTTCTCGTCCGTCGCCCTCGCTTTTCTCCCTCGAAACCCTTGCTGCATGAACTGCGCTGGCTCCCTGTCAGATCCCGTACTCACTTCAAGATACTTCTCTTCACATTTAAGGCCCCGGGGCGTCTTACCTCTCTTCTGCCCTCTCGCCACGCCATGTTCCTCGGGCCCTTCGGTCATCACATGCACCTCTTTTGAATATTCCTCGTTCATCCCTCTGCTCAATGGGGGACTGCTCCTTCTCAATGTGCGCCCCTAAGTTGTGGAATGTTCTTCCTGCTGAAATCAGGTCTTCTCCCTCTCTTACCACATTTAAGCATCTCCTGAAAATGCATCTTTTCAGTATTGCCTTCTCCCCCCCCTCTTGAATTTCCATTGAATTTCTATTCTCATCTCAGCACAACATGCGCTCTGGGAAGGCCTCAGGCCTTGAAGAGCGCATTAAAAAAGACTTATTATTTATTTATTTACACTTCCAATCATTCATGCATCTTGATGCTCACTTTTGTATGTTCTCTTTGCAAGTCTATTTACATCCATTGTTCTTACATGCCTATACCATTCATAACCTCATTCACATTCTTCTTCACAGCATACACATCTCTTAGTCAGCTGTTCCTCAATCTATCTACCCTTCACACAGCAAGCATCTCTCTCAAATTCTCCATTTGTACTGTTCACTCTCAACTTGTCATAGTCTCACTCCCATAAACCAACATTGGTGCCATCATACTCTTATGCTGCTGTCTGGCACATTCAACTCCTAAGCATTCACTACTGCCTTTTATCGCCTCAGAGTACTCTTCCTTTTACCTCCAGTGGATCGTAGGGTCTTTGCTGGTTTGAAATGATGTTATTTAAAACCTTGTCGTTGCATTCTGCTTCATTTAAGAAAAGGAGACTGCAAAAGACCATTCATGGCCTACACTTGGCGCGCCGATTTGCCATCCTGGCCACCGTGCTGACGGGACTCAGCACCCCGTCCGACCCCAGCTTAGCCTCTTCTCATTCCTTCAAAACACTTGTTTCCTTGCTTTTCATACAACATCTCCCACAACTTTCTCTGGTCAGCCTCTAATTTAACAGGGTAGATGCTGACCTTCTTCTCAGCCAACCGTCCCGGATCGGGGCTGAGGGGGGAGGGGGCAATGTTCCCTAACCCCTGAGCTCCGGTCTGGGGTGATTGGTTTTTAACAACCTGCTTCATTCCCACCCATACCTTCCCCACATCCCTTTTCCTCTCCTCTTCAAAATCTATCTTTTATACGCCGTGTCCAAGGTGGAGCCGCCATGCCGATGGACTGCCAGGCCACCAGGCGGGAGGGGTAGTCCCAAATGGTGGCATCTGGCTCTGCCGGGCCTGTAAGCACCTCTTGCAGTGCGGGCTACTGCGAGAGGTGATGCGCGATTGCGTCCCGTGATACAAATAGGGTCACCATGCCCAATGATGAATATATAAAAAAACAACAAGCCCCAACTTCCCCTGTAACATCAACAGAGCCGCCCTCAGGCAGCTCCACCGAAAAAATGGAGGTATCCCCTCCATGTGCTTGCGCAGGGAAGCCTCCATATCTCTATAACCGGAGCGCTACTCACTCCTCTCCTTCGCTTACGGGTGTAGGGGACTCCCCCTCACCCCCTTCTCTGGAGGTGCTTTCGGGCACCTCCCTCTTTCCAGCGGCAGTCCCCTCTGTTCTTTACAAGGGGACTGCCAAGAAAGCAGGCAGGCAGCCCTTAGCCAGCTGCTAAACATCGAAGCGGCTCGGTAGGGCAAACCCCCTTAGGGGGCAGAGGGAAGCCAGGCCCCTTCGGTCGCTTCCTCAAAAGACCTGCTGACAAGAATTTTAAACCTTTCCGGGGTCAAGGCCTTTGCCTTCCCAAACAAGACTGGTGACGCTGCCAAGGGGACCTGCGATGTCCTGGGAGAGGATGGCCAACTGGAGGCCCCTCCTGTGATAGACATGGTCTCTGAGGAAACCCAGCCTCAGACGGTAGGGCCTTCCATGGGGGGGAATCCGGGCTCGGCGCCAAGCACCGAACCCGAATCCGCCCTTATGCAAGGTCCTCCGCAAACGGCTGGGGCCTCCGAGGCAGTACAAGGAGGGAAGGGATCTCCTCTGACCGGTGCCCCTGCGACCACCAGGACCTTCTCCATTTCGGAGAAGGACCTGGCACATCCGGCCCCTCTGCCGCCCCGGGTGCCGAGCCCGACTATGACAAAGACTAAAAGTGCACAGGGCGGAACCTCGATGACATCGGGGCCCCTCATTCAGAGGTTACCTGGCGTTTTCGAGCCAGCTGGCTTCAAACGCTTCCTCGTTTTTCGATCCACTGATGGTACCATGTTGGCCAAGGGCAACATGATCCATCAGAGGAGAGGATTAGCTAGTGCAATTGGTAGAGAGCCGAAGGTGACCCGTTTCTCGGACGGGAGCCTTCTGGCGAATCCCGCCGAGGCGGCCAAGATAAGTGCTCTTCGTACACTTCATGACACCCCGGTGAGTGTGACGCCGCACTCTACCATGAACTTTGTGAAAGGAGTAGTTTATGCGAGGGAACTCGTTGACTACTCCATTGAGGACATCACCTTAGAGCTGGCCGACCATGGGGCCGTCAAGGTCGAACGTGTGATGAGAAAACAGGGAGGGGCCTCGAGACCCACCCCTACACTCTTCGTCACGTTCGACCTTGACAAGCTCCCTGAGTCGGTGCGTGCTGGTTGGTACCGCTAACGCGTGAAGGCATTCGTGCCACTGCCGCGGCGGTGCTATTACTGTCACCGCCTCGGCTATACGAATCGAACTTGTAGACGTGCAAAGTCGTGGTTACCCGAAGTCTGTGTAAATTGCTCCAAGGCCGCACACGATAAGTCTAAATCATGTGTGGCTAAGTGTGTCAATTGCGGAGAGCCGCACCCCGCTTCTTCGAAGCAATGTGGTGCATATCTCCTCGAGAAAGAAATCCTGGCTGTTCAGGCCCAGGATCGAATCTCATTCCGCGAGGCTAAGGACTTGGTCCTGGCGCGCCCAGCTCTGCCTGGGACGTCATATGCCTCAATAGTTAGAAAGGCACCCTCTGCTCCTGGCCCATCCAGGCCAACGAGCACCGTTGTTTCCGCGCCCATTCGAAGCCCTTCTGTGGGCTCTACTCAACCCGGGCGCTTCCCTGATAAAGCTGGCGGCAAAAAGGGTTCATACCCAGCCCTGGCTAAAACCAGATCTCTCCCCTCTTTCCCCAGCGTGACCGTTTCCCGTAAGGCGAAACGGCCACGCGCCTCCACCGAGTCGTTAGACTCACAGGGGGCAACACCCCTGATGCTGGTCGCCAGGCCATCTTCTGGGGTTCCTAAAGCTGTCCCCCGAAAGGAGGACAGCAACAAAGGAGCTTCGACTCCTTCGCCCACGCCTAGAGGTGGTGCGAGTGGCTCGGAGACGGTGGTTCCTCGAAAAGAAGGCCCTCCGCCTCCGAAGCCGCAACGCCCGCCTAAGGTTTCGAGGCGGAGGGAGGAAAAGACTCGCATGGCCAGCCCAACCTCTCCCAATAAGTCCACGAATGCGACAGAGCCTTCAGCGCTTTGTCCGGCCAACAGCGTCCGGGGTTCTGCCTCCGGGAAGCGTACGGCCATTTCCGTGATTGTTTCTGTTCGAGGAGGGCCCCCGCGTCTCCTCCGAGCTAGGCCTGGAGGGCATATTCCTTCAATGGAATTGCCGTGGACTCCGGGCCAACTGGGAGGAGCTGCAGAGCCTCGTCTCGTCCCATTTCCCGTGAGCTATCTTTTTGCAGGAGACCATGCTAGGCGCGTGCCCCCTGCCCTCCCTCCCGGGGTATAAGGGTCTTTCGACCCCACCATCACGGGATGGCCGGGCTGGGGGATGTGCGGTTTACACCCAGCATGATGTCTCCGTTCTTCCTTTCTCTTTAGATACCTCCTTTCAGGCAGTGGCTGTGCAGCTGCACCTGGATAGGAGGTATACTATCATTTCTACGTACATTCCACCGTCAGCTGACTTCGACGCGGGGGACTTCCGCCGCGTCGTGGCATGGTTGCCGAGGCCCTTTATCTTGCTTGGAGATCTGAACGGCAGGCATCCTCTCTAGGAAGATTACTCAACAAATACCAGGGGACAAGTCCTTGCCGATCTGATCGAAGAGCTTGAGATGGGTGTCCTAAACGTGGATGAGTTTACACATCACTGTCCGAGAACAGCTTCATTTTCTTGCCTTGACCTATCTTTGTGCTCTTCGGATGCACAGCCTGATTTTGATTGGGGGGTGGTCGATGACCTCCATGGTAGTGATCACTTTCCCATTCAAATATCATTTTCAGGGCAACTGCCGCCTGAGAGCCCACCTCTGTGGTGCTTGGCGCGTGCGCGGTGGCTTACATTTCAGGAAATGACTGAATTCTCTATCTCAGTCGAGGAGTTTAGGTCGGTAGATGAGGCCGTTGAGTTCTTCTCCGGCAACCTCATCGCCGTGGGCCTGACTACTATTCCTAGGACGTCTGGCCGTTTTGCACGCCGACCACTCCCATGGTGGTCGGCCGAGTGTGAGACGGCCTTCAAACAGAAGCGTTATGCCTACATGCGCTATAAGCGCCGCCCGAACGATTTCCCTGTAGCTGAATTTCGTCGGGCTAGGGCTAGGTTCCGGTATATTTCGCAAGCACGACCGCCACTCTTCTCGGCGGGCATACGTGTCTTCACTTAACGGGAAGACCCCTTTAACAGAGGTGTGGATGCGAGTCAAAAGGATTCGCGGCAAGTTCTCGCATGACCCCCCTCCCGTTCTCCAGGAGAATTGGACCGCAATCTCGGACCCCGCGTCCGTGGCATTTCAGCATTCTCTAGCCGGGATGTTGCTCCGCCAGCATTCAATGCACGTCGTGATGTCGCCGAAGGCCGCCTGCTGGACTTTACCTCCAGAGGCGGAGAATCCTTCAACGACAAGTTTACTGTGAGTGAGTTGCGCTCCGCTCTCGCTTCGTGCGCGGACACCGCCCATGGTCCGGACGATGTCCCGTACGCCATGCTTCGACACCTGGGTGAGCGAGGCATGGCATTTCTCTTAGATTTGTTCAACAGTACCTGGGTGGAAGGTCTTCTCCGAGATTCCTGGCGAATCGCTACTGTGCTCGCCTTTCTCAAGCCGGGAAGAGCACTCTACTCCGACCGGTTTCCGCCCAATCTCTCTAACCTCTTGCGTGTGCAATTTGATGGAGAAATTGGTAAATGTTAGACTAGCCTTTTTCCTGGACAGCGGAGGCCATCTGTCTTATGCACAGTGCGGCTTCCGCAAGTTCCACTCCACGTCGGATGCTCTGCTCCGACTGGAAAATGCCGTCTGCGAGGCTTTCCTTCGTAGACTGCACTACGCCACGGTGTTTTTCGATCTGGAGAAGGCCTCTGATACCGCATGGCGATACGGTATCATGGAGACTCTCCCAGTCTTTATATCTGAATTTTTGCGAGATCGTCGTTTCCGCGTACGGGTGGGGGGAGCTCTCTCCGGCCCAAAGGAGCAGGAAGAGGGTCTCCCGCAGGGAAGTGTCCGTAGTGCCACACTCTTTGCCCTGAGCATCAACGGCATCACTTCGGTGCTGCCGGAAGATGTTCTCGCTACGCTCTACTTGGAGGACATTTCGATCTCTTTTGGCTCGGCCCAGATGCCAACTCTGTAGCGTCGACTCCAACAGGCATTGAACCGCGTCTCTCGCTATGCCGAAGCGCACAGGTTTCGGTTTTCCTTGGCCAAGACAGGTCGTGCACCTCTGCCGTCATCCACGGCTCCATCCTGACCCAAACTTGTTTCTTAATGGGGTACGCTTGGAAGTGGTTGAATCGCATCGTTTCCTTAGTCTTGTGTTTGACCGACGCCTCACCTGAGAAGCTCATACTCGCCACCTTAGGGTCTCTTGTACCCGCGCCATGGATATTTTCCGTTCCGTGACGTTCAGCGCTTGGGGCGCTGATAGGGCTACTGACTTACTTTTTTATCGATCCTTTGTTCGTTCAAAGTTCGACTACTGATGCGAGTTTTATGCATCCGCAGCCGAGCGTTTATTGCGGAAGGTGAACTCGATCTACCACACAGGCCTTTGCCTGGCGACCGGTGCCTTCCGCACTTTCCCCATTGAAAGCCTACTAGTCGATGCTGGGGAGATTCCACTCGCTCTACGCCGTGGACAGTGCATTATTCGCCTGTACGCGCGAGCCCGGCGCCTCCCTCAGTCGCCAACAGCTCTCACTTCATCCGCAGCTGATTTCGATGGGGCTTGTGCCGCAGAGAAACGCCATTCATACCCTAAGCCCTTTGCGTTTAGGGCCAGGAAACTCCGAGAGCTAGGTATAGCTCTCGGTCCGGTGGCGCCCCTGGTTCTGCCCAGGATGCCACCCTGGAGGGTACCACATTTGGCTATTTGTCGCCACGTCTCTGCTCCCAAAGTTTATACAACGCCGGAAGTATTGCGTTCGACTTTTTTGGAGCACACCTCGTGTCACGCTTGAACCGTGCTAGTGTATACGGATGGCTCCAAGTCCCAAGAGGGGGTCTGCTTCCACGCCGTATCCCCTCTGTTTGAAGTCAGCGGGGTTCTGCCAGGCACTACGTCTGTCTTCACGGCCCAGCTGGTGGCAATACCACTCGGTACGGGAGATTACGCGAAGTGCCCGGTTCGGAGACTGGATTGTGATCTATAGCGACTCACAGAGCGCCCTGAGTCCTCTCGGGGATTGGAATCTCCGTATCCCCTGGTTCGCAATATTCGTGACGCCACGGTTTTGGCAAGCCGAATGGATGTCGAGATTATCTTCTGCTGGGTTCCTGGACATGTAGGAATTGCGGGGAATGAGCGCGCCAAAGAGTCCGCGAGGACTGCGACCGGACCAACGTTTCGCTCTTCCTCACACCGACTACATGGCAGGAATACGCGCTGCTTCGCAAAGAAGATGGGAGACGGTCGAAGGAAACTTAAAGTTGCATGCCATTGCGCCGCGACTGTTCCCATGGACTTACCCCCCAATGCCGCGAGGGCTTCAGGTTGCTTTCTGTCGTCTCCGAATTGGGCACACTTGCGGCACGCACCTCCATTTGATGGAGCGCTCACCAGCGCCCTACTGTGAAGACTTCATTGTCCATCAGACTGTTCGGTACATTCTTGTTGAATGTCCCAGTCTGGGCGTCTCCGCGCACGTTACCTGTCCCGTAACCGGGATGTGCATGGTCGCTACCGCCTCTCCCTTGTACTCGGGATGAGTTCGTGCACATTGACTGGTGGACTTATAGACTTTTGGGGGGAGTCCGGCCTTCTTTCCTTAGAATAACTAGGCTTTGTTGTTTTCTTTGTAGGTCGCACGCTCCGGCGCCGTTCGGAAGGGGACCTCCCCCCGACTTCGAAGCTTGCTTCCTGATTGTTGCCATCTTCTCTTTTTATCGTTGTGTTTTCTTATTCTTATTTTAAAGTAGCCTAGAGCTAGGCTGTCTTGATTCCGGCGACTTATGCTGAAGTGGGCGGGCAGTCGCCAGATAGGCTCCTAAAATTTAAAAAAAAATACCTCCCTACCCCTTCTGGAGTAACGAATGGTTCCACGATTATGAGTTGGTGTCAAAGACACACTACTTCCCGGAACCCCGCCGCCCCGTGGTGCGTTCGGGCTCACCTGCGATTGTCATTCTGCCTTTATTTCTCTTTAGGGGACCTACTGATTAACGCGGGATCCGAACCACCGCAAATGCCCTTCCCAAACGGGACTGCATCCGGCAACTAACCATATCCAATATGTATTAACTTCTCTGTAATCGGAAGCGGTCTTTCCTTTCTGCTAAGTTGTATGTTTATACGTGAGCCCTTCAAAAAGTTCCCAGCAAAATATAAATTTAATAAAGTCTAGGCCTCAAATTTTAATTTTTTTTCGGATACCACGTTGATCAGTAGCTCCCCACTGAGAAATAAATGTCACCTTGAAGGAATGCAGATCAGTTTTAAAACCTCTACTACTATTTTTCTTTCGCATATTCCTATCAATGATTGCTGATTAGTCCATTTTGATGTTTGTTTTAGCCATAAATTATTTTTTGATTGTGCTAATATTTGAAATGCATTTTTGAAATCTTCTGACATACAATTAAGGAAATCATTCCAGTTTATGTTCCTCAACTTGATGAGAAACTTGTCTTTGGAAGATCGAACATCACTGGACATGGCCGGTTTCTGTCACTCTGGAATTTATGTCCGAAAGGATCCTTAAACTTGAAGATGAACTGAAAAGGCGAATCACGCAGCTTGAAGAACTTCTACCCCCGAAATCTATTACAAGAAAAGACACCGATGTGATCATCACTTCTTGCCTAGAAGCCGCTGTCCAAAAAGTCAGCAGTCAAGGGATTGGAATTGTTTTGTGTAACCACTTCTCCCGTTCTACGATTATCAATCAAATGACAAAGAAAAGGTTTGTTTGTGGTTTCTGAATGAGGTTATTAGCTTTCGGTTTGGAGTTGCAGGAATAGGTTTACGAATACTCTGTGTGTAGAGAGTTTAATGCTTTATTTAAACACACAAGTTAGATTCATCATAGCGTCAATTGGGAAGTGGAATTTAATTATACCTCAAATGACTGGCTCAAGTGGAATGTAGTTTAGGCGGGTTTGATAAATTTTCTCCCAAATTGTAATTGCTTGAAAGTGAACTTAGGTTCAACCAGGTCATCAGAACTATTATCACCCAAGTAGGAATCCCCAGACTATTAAGGGGCAGCCACCCCTCTGCAAATATCCCCCCCCCCCCATGTTTTATATCTCTCGTGAGCGTTGATTATTTTTTTTGTTTTTGTACCTCTTTTCCTTCTCATTTTATAATAAAAATAAATGTCTGAAGTCAAACTTTGTCAGTGTTTGTACAGCTGAAGGGTTTAGCGTGCTGAGAAGCGCAAGTGGGTGACTCAGGATGACGCATTAAATACGCCTCTCGCAAACGGTCATCCGGCGACGCATGAAGTCGTTCGTAACTCGCCTCACGCTACTTCCGTTCTTTATTTTTTCATCGCCTCTTTTCCTACGCCCCTCGACACAAGCACGATGCTCCAAATTAATCGTGTTCTTGGGATATTAAAAATAAAAATAATGCCTCCTTTTGCAGTGGGTTTTCGTATGTTTTGAAAGGACGTTACTTTCGTTTCGAGTGAACATAGTCGACTGGGGTTTGTTTTTGTTTTTTTGAGGGGGGGGGAGGCAAAAAAAAACCAACATAATGCAAGGATATTAAGCGAATTCATGAATCATAGCTTATTGTGCAAAGACTGGGTTCGTCCTAACCTAGTGTCTGCACTTTTGACGCAGACTCATATTCCTGCCCCCCTACGACGCACAGCTTGCACAACTTTGACGATATTTATATTCCCACCACAAGGTATTAATCTTTATTTCATTTCATTTCATTTAGAAAAGTGAAGTCGAGTGATGGTTCTGATAGATCGCAGTTGAACTCTCGTCCTCATAATCGACCTCGGGCAAAAATTAAAAGGGTTTGTTTCGTGTACATTGTATTATCCACCCCATTGTCTCTGAAGGACTGTAGTTGTTTGTTTTGTACTTAAAACTAAGAATTAAAAACCAACGATGGTATCTCCGCCATCACGGTTACACGTGATATGTCTAACACCCCTTTGCATGGGTAAAAGAATTAGTTGTCTCACTCTTGAACCTTTCAAAGGCTTCAAGATTTTTGGCAGGATGAAGAAAGTAGGAGCGAATGTGTCAGAGTTACACCACTCCTTCATGTCGGTTAACAATCCAATGGATGTCGCGTAGTGGTGCATCCCATGTGATGCTCACAAGTTCTAGTTTTGAATGGCTGCACCTTTCTATGCGAATTCCCTTTTCTTATTTTAAATTCTGCCCCAATGATCGTTTTCAGTCCCTTTCTTTGCGATTGCCTTTTTTTTCCTATTCAATCTTGTTTCGTTCGTTTTCTCCTCTTCCTAATGCCCTGAGTGCACCCGATCTGGGGTGAAATAGGCAGTTAAACCCCTTTCTGGTTGTACCAATGTGCGAGTGAGAACTTAGCATGTGTATCTGCTTCGCAGCCGGCCAAAGGCGTCTCGGGGCAGGAGGAGGAGGACCCTTTCGAAAGACGAGCGTCACAGGAGGAGGAGAAGAGAAGCCAAATTGAGGCCTTGACCCAAACCGACCCCAGCCACACTTCGGCGGTTAAAAAGAAGAGAATATTGAACATATAACCACGGAGGAAGATCATCCCCCTCTTTTTTTTCTATTCATGCTACAAACCCCTTGTCCAAGAATTTCAAGTTGAAATCATTGCACTCAAATTGCGATTTTATATTTTTAATTAATTTTTATTGTCCTTTGTATCTCTAAAATAAATGGCTTATGATTTCTAGCATATTCCTTTGTTACTTCAGTTTTCCCTGTTGAGCGCGGTCAGTAGCCCTTGCCCGCCTTCCGGGGGATACCCTGTGTTACCTGTTACACGGTATCTGGAGGAGTTCAGACACCCTGAGTGCAAATTAGGGAAGCCCCGTCACTCGGTTCACTTGAACACTACTTAACCTTTTTATTATTATTATTATTATTTAGTAGTAGTATTTATTTATTATAAGCGTGTATTATTATTACTATTCGCTTATCCCTTAAACCTTTTCTACCCGCACTTTGTACCAGGCCTATTCGCACCTGGCAGAGTGCGGTCTAGTAGCCATGGTGCCTTGGTGGACTGCATTCCATCATGGGATTACCTAGCACTAGGGTATGATGATAATAGGTGATCACCCACCCTACACTTTAGTACAAGGGTCGGGAACCTTTTGGGCTGAGAGAGAGCCATCAAAGTCAAATATTTTTAAATGTATTTCCCTGGGAGGCGGAATATTTTTTTAACGCTGAATACAACTAAAAGCGTGCATTTTTTAATTAAGACCAAAAATTTAGAGTATAATAATTATCTGAATTTATTCTTTTAAATAACGTTATACTGAATCTAACCAATAATAAATTCAATACTTCTTACCAATATGACTTCTGGTGCTGCATGGTTTTGCTGATGGCTTTGTAGTCCGATTGATACTTGGTCAGGTTAAGCTTCATGCAGGCATTGAGGCTTCCATCCATTAAACGTGGTCGTAGGTTGGTCTTGATGTTTTTCAGATTGTGAGAACGACTGCTCACATGCATATGTAGAGCCGAACATGGTCAATACGGCAATACACGCTGCAGTGTGTGATATGCGACTGGAAGCGCGTTCCAAGTTTTGAAAATCTGCTGGTCTTCGAATTGAAGTTTTTTCATTTCTGTCCACTTGTGTTTACTCGACAGCTTTGCTCGCTGACGCGCAAGTCCTTCCAAATCTTCGTTCAATGACTTGAATTTATTCACTCACATGCCTGAGGCTTTCAGGTCAGCAACTTCTACCTCAAAATCTCTTATGGAGACATCAGGGATGTAACTCAGGTCGGCTTTGTCTACTGCACACTCGTATGGATGAGTGATGAACTTAAAAAGACGAGTGCGCTCACGAAATTCTACAAAGCGTGTTTTGAATGATTGCAGGAGATTAGATGTGAAGCCGACTAAGCTGCTGGATAACACAATGTTGAGCGGGGTAATTTGCTGTGCACACATCTTTAAATTGTCTGTCTTTCATGTCATGTCCACGAGGTAGTAAAACTTCAGCAGCCACTCAGCATTAGCTAGCTCAGGATGCTTGACGCCTTTCATTTCGAGGAAAGTTCTGATTTCGCTCAGGCAGGCCGCAAAACGGCTGAGCACCTTCCCTTTTGACAACCAACGCACATTGCTGTGCATATGCAGACCCGGGTAATTATTCCCAACTTCATCAAGCTCGAGCAACAATAAAGTTGACCAGCGACATCATCTCACCAAGCTGCTCGCCACACGTTCGAGCACAAACCACTTCTTGATGTAGAATGCAATGAAAACGTAGGATGGGTCTATTTTGATGTTCACGAAGAAGTGCTAAAAATCCTTTGTTCCCCACAAAACACGGAGCACCATCAGTACACACTGAAATAAGTTTATCCATCGGTAGATTGTTCTCTTTAGCGAACAGCATGAAAGACTTTAATAAATCCTCCCTTCTTGGCAAAAAAGAGACTTCCTCACGCAGTGTGTCACCGACGGCATACCTTGCAATCACACTGAACTGGGATAAATGGCTTTACATCTGTTGACTCATCCAAAGCGAGGCAAAAGTATGACGCTGCATTTAGGTCCGCCACTTGATTTGCCATCATGATGGTACGATCGTGAACAGTTTTTGCCTGCAGAGGCATGTCTTTTATTCGTTTGATTATCGCTTCTTTATCTGAAAATCGTCAAAAAGTTCATTGGTCACATCAAGCATGAATGTTTTGCGATACTCGCCATCTATGAATGGCTATCCGTTCCTGACTATTCCTAAAGAATCAGCAAAGCTAGCCGAATTCCAGTTACCTTGTGTCCATACACAATTTATGTTTACTGTCTTGCACTCTGCGGAGTAGCGCTTGGCATGCCTTCTCCCTGCTGTCTCCTGCTGGATATTTCGATGCAAATTTCATATTAGACACACTGCAGTACCTGCTCTTTCTACAAAGGCGAATTCCTCTGTCCATTCGTCCTGAAATGTACGGTACTCCTCATCCCTTTTTCTTTTCGCCATCTTCGTCAAAAGGGTTTGATCTGCATAAATTAGCTGACTATTTGAATTCAATGAATGAAGGCGAGTGGTGAGAGACCACAAAGATTGCAGCAATCACCACCACCCACTCACACTGCTAAGAAGCGACTGACTTTATATGAATAGCAGTAACGTTACGCACAAGACAGCCAATCACAAGAATCCTACGTCACTGAATGGAAGGAGCTCGTTAGCCACCACCAACGGCACACACCCTTTCGCTCATGAACTACACTTCTGAGAGTAAGAAATTTGATGGCTTTGCTGATTTCAATTGATGTTTATACAAAAACTCCTAGATAAGAGAATTGACGCATTCCATGATACAGTTAGTGCTTCATCATCCCCAAAAAAACAAATAAAAATTTGTGAGTGAAAGGTTAATTAAAATGGCAACGGAATTATTCATTACTTATCGTATTAAGAAAATGTCAGCCAAAAACTACATCTGGCTTGAAGCCATTGGTTCCCGACCCCTGCTTTAGTGGATCCGCCTCTACTCTTTATTTCATACCTTCCTACCCCTTTCCAAACTTGCTCTTCTATTCACAGAGGTTCTGGTGTCCGGCGCACTTTTGTTCTCTTTGTGAGGCTCAGTCGAGTGGTAGTGTATACCGTGAGATCCCGACTTGCTACGAGGGCCGAAAGCTCTTTGGCTAAGGTGTTTTCGGCCGCCAACTCTGCTCACCATCCTCCATGGTTAAATCTCCATGACAATGTCGCCTGAATGGCGGGCTCTGTTGGAAAACCCCATCAACGCTGGACCGAGACAGATTGTGTAAATTATGAAATTCTGGAATTTCTGATCCTATCGATAGTTTTCTCTTAACCTTCCAAGTCATTGGGAGGTCGTAGTGTCAAATATCCATGTGATTTTTTTTTTCTCTTATTCTAATATGATGTCAACAGAAGGCAATAGGAAAGCGCATAAAGATCCGTAACCAAGACCGGCCTCGCCCTCCCTAGGTGTTGGGGGTAGTACATGGAAAATCGAGGCTCCCCTCTCACCATCGCCATGCATCAAAGGGGCTTCCCCACCCTTCCCTCCCATAAAGAGAAAGGACAAGAAAAAGACTAGGGCTTCCTCTCCCTCCGCGTTGCCCACTTCACGTTCGCGGTGTTTATAGAGGCTCGCCGAAGGAGTGTTCCTGCCTTGTCGAAGAGGGGGCTCAGCCCGCTCATTAGAGCGGACTGTGAAGTGGGTTTTTATTATACCTCTTCCCTTTATTTATAGTCTCATTTTTATGTTATTCATGATCTCCTCCTGTCCCCCTCAATCTCCTTCCTTTTATTTTCTCAAGTGTGATTGATTGCGCCTGAGCGTATGTTTGGTCGGTTTTAGTGTATGACTGAATGAATGCGTGGGTGCTAGTGCGTGTTCTAGGCTTAATTTCGGATTTTATGCAGTCTCAGTGTACCGGTTTTGCCTCACTGGAGTGCGTTGTTTCATGGTTGAACCGCACGGAGTTGGATGTTGTGGGTGCCCCTTGAAGGGGAAATCCCGATGGCAGCCACCAGTTTTTAAAACGACGTTGCTGGTTGACGACTGTCCCCCTTTGATGGTGCGCATCGAGTGATGTGGCTGTGTAGGTGACTTCCGCACTGCTTGTGACTGCCTTCCCTCCTCCCCCTACCCCGTAAGGGGCGCGGCGAATTGTCATCCTGGCCGCCGTGCTGACGGGATCCAGCGCCCCGTCCGGCCCCAGTTTAGCCTCTCTTCCTTCCTTCAGATAGCCTGTATTTCTCCCCTACCTCGTCGCTTTTCATACAACTTTCTCTCGTCAGCCTCTAATTTCACAGGGTAGATGCTGACCTTCTTCTCAAGCCAACCGTCACGGATGGGGGCTGAGGGGCGAGGGGACAATGTTCCCTAATCCCTGAGCTCCGGTTCGGGATGGGGTTATTTTAACAACTTGCTTCATCCCCACCCATACATTCCTCACATCCCTTTTCCTTTCCTCTTCACATTCTATCAATTTTACGCCGTGTCTAAGGTGGAGCCGCCATTCCAATGGACTGCCAGGCCACCAGGCGGGAGGGTTGGTCCCAAATGGCGGCGCCTGGCTCTGCTGGGCCTGCAAGCACCTCTTGCAGTGCGGGCAACTGTGAGAGGTGGTGAGCTATTGCGTCCCGTGTAAAAAAGAGGGTCACCATGCCCAATGATGAATATAAAAAAAAAACCCAACCCCCAACTTCCCCTGTAACATCAACGGAGCCGCCCTCAGGCAGCTCCACCGAAAAAATGGAGGTACCCCCCCTTATGCTTGCGTATGGGACCCTCCATACTTCTTTAACCGGAGAGGAGGCTTACGCCTACAGGTGTAGGGCCCTCTCCCTCATCCCCTTCTCTGGAGGTGCTTTCGGGCACCTCCCTATTTCCAGCGGCAGTCCCTCCTTTTCTTTCCAAGGGGACTGCCAAGAAAGCCAGCAGGCAGCCCATTGCCGACCGCCCCTCTTATAAGCGGCTTGGTAGGGCAAACCCCCTAGGGGGTAGAGGAAGGCCAGGTCTCTTCGGTCGCTTCCCTCAAAAGACTTGCTGGCAAGAATCTTAAACCTTGCCGGGGTCAAGGCCTGTGCCTCCCCACAAAACACTGGTGACGCTGCCAAGGGGACCTGCGATGTCCTGGGAGGGGATGGCCAACTGGAGGCCCCTCCTGTGAAAGACATGGTCCTTGAAACCCAGCCTCAGAGGGTAGGGCCTTCCATGGGGGGGAATCCGGGCTCGGCACCGAACCCGAGTCCGCCCCTATGCAAGGTCCTCCTCAAACGGCTGGGGCCCCCGAGGCAGTACAAGGAGGGGAGGGATCTCCTCTGACCGGTGCCCCTGCGACCACCAGGACCTTCTCCATTTCGGAGAAGGACCTGGCTGAGGCCGGTCCATCTGGCCTAGGGGCTTCTGTCGGCGGAGGTGAGAAGCGGGTTCATTGCCCGCCCTCCTCTCCTAAAAAGAAGAAAAAGACAAGAAAGACTCGGAGCTCCTCTCCATCCGCGGGGGCTATGGGGACGGATGGGTCTGCTGCCACTCTGGCAAGCGACCAAGCCAAGATCGGCACATGCGGCCCCTCTGCCCCCCCCCCCTCCCGTCCCGGGTGCGGAGCCCCTGACTATGACAAAGACGAAAAGTGCACAGGGCCCCTTATTCAGAGGTTACCTGGCGTTTTCGAGCCCGCTGGTTTCAAACGCTTCCTCGTTATTCGCTCCACTGATGGCACCATGTTGGCTAAGAGGTACATGATCCATCATAGGAGAGGATTAGCTAGTGCAATTGGTAGAGAGCCGAAGGTGACCCGTTTCTCGGACGGGAGCCTTCTGGCGAATCCTGCCGAGGCGGCCAAGATAAGTGCTCTTCGGACACTTCATGTCACCCCGGTGAGTGTGACGCCGCACTCTACCATGAACTTTGTTAAAGGAGTATCTTATGCGAGGGAACTCGTTGACTACTCCATTGAGGACATCACCCTAGAGCTGGCTGACCATGGGGCGGTAGGGGTCGAACGTGTGATGAGAAAACATGGAGGGGCCTCGAGACCCACCCCTACACTCTTCGTCACGTTAGACTGTGACAAGCTTCCTGAGTCGGTGCGTGCTGGTTGGTACCGCGTGAAGCGTACGGCCATTCCCGTGAGGGTCTTCAGTTCGAGGAGGGCCCCCGCGTCTCCTCCGAGCTAGGCCTAGAGGGGATATTCCTTCAATGGAATTGCCGTGGACTCCGGGCCAACTGGGAAGAGCTGCGGAGGCTCGTCTCGTCCCGTTCCCCGTTAGTTATCTTTTTGCAGGAGACCATGCTAGGCGCGTGCCCCCTGCCCGCCCTTCCGGGGTATAAGGGTCTTGCGACTCCACCACCACGTGATGGCCGGGCTGGGGGATGCGCGGTTTACACCCGGCATGATGTCTCCGTTCTTCCTTTCTCTTTAGATACCTACTTTCAGGCAGTGGCTGTGCAGCTGCACCTGGATAGGAGGTATACTATCATTTCTGCGTACATTCCACCGTCAGCTGACTTCGACGAGGGGGACTTCCGCCGCGTCGTGGCACGGTTGCCGAGGCCCTATTTCTTGCTTGGAGATCTGAACGGCGGGCATCCTCTCTGGGGAGATTACTCCATAAATCCCAGGGGACAAGTCCTTGCCGATCTGATCGAACAGCTTGAGATGAGTGTCCTAAACGTGGATGAGTTTACGCATCACTGTCCGAGAACCGCTTCATTTTCTTGCCTTGACCTATCTTTGTGCTCTTCGGATGCACAGCCGGATTTTGATTGGGGGGTGGTCGATGACCTCCATGGTAGTGATCACTTTCCCATTCAAATATCATTTTCAGGGCAACTGCCGCCTGAGAGCCCACCTCTGTGGTGCTTGGCGCGGGCGCGGTGGCCTGCATTTCAGGAAATGACTGAATTCTCTATCTCAGTCGAGGAGTTTAGGTCGGTAGATGAGGCCGTTGAGTTCTTCTCCGGCAACCAAATCGCTGTAAGCCTGTCTACTATTCCGAGGACGTCCGGCGGTTTTGCACGCCGACCACTCCCATGGTGGTCGGCCGAGTGTGAGATGGCCCTCAAACAGAAGCGTTATGCCTACATGCGCTATAAGCGCCGGACTGAACGATTTCACTGTCACTTAATTTCTTCGGGCTAGGGCTAGGTTCCGGTATATTTCGAAGCACGCCCGCTGCTCTTTTTGGCGGGGATACGTGGCTTCAATTAACGGGAAGACCCCTTTAGCTGAGGTGTGGAAGCGAGTCAAAAGGATTCGGGGTAAGTTCTCGCAGGACCCCTCCATCGTTCTCTAGGAGAATGGGACCGCAATCTCAGACCCCGCGTCGGTGGCGGAATCCTTAGCGACCGCTTTTTCCGCATTCTCTAGCCGGCTTCTGCTCCGCCAGCATTCAATGCACGTCGTGATGTCGCGGAAGGCTGCCGAATGGACTTTACCTCCAGAGGCGGAGAACCCTTCAACGACAAGTTTACTGTGAGTGAGTTTCGCTCCGCTCTCGCTTCGTGCCAAGACTTCGACACCTGGGTGAGTGAGGCATGGCATTTCTCTTAGATTTGTTCAACAGGATCTGGGTGGAGGGTCCTTTTCCAGACTCCTGTGCTCGCCTTTCGCAAACCGGGGAGAGATCACTCTACTCCGATCGGTTTCCGCCCAATTTCTCTAACCTCTTGCGTGTGCAAGTTGATGGAGAAATTGGTAAATGTTAGATTAGCCTTTTCCCTGGACAGCGGAGGCCATCTGTCTTCTGCACAGTGCGGCTTCCGCAAGCTCCACTCCACGTCGGATGCTCTGCTCCGAATGGAAAATGGCGTCTGCGAGGCTTTCCTTCGTAGACAGCACTACGCCACGGTCTTTTTCGATTTGGAGAAGGCCTATGATACTGCATGGCGATACAGTATCATGGAGACTCTCCACACGATGGGGGCGAGGGGACGCCTCCTAATGTTTATATCTGAATTTTTGCGAGATAGTCGATTGTGCGTATGGGTGGGGGAAGCCCTCTCCGGCCCAAAGGAGCAGGAAGAGGGTGTCCCGCAGGGAAGTGTCCTCAGTGTCACACTCTTTGCCCTGAGCATCAACGGCATCACCTCGGTGCTGCCGGAAGATGTTCTCGCTACGCTCTACGTGGACGACCTTTCGATCTCTTTTGGCTCGGCCCAGATGCCAACTCTGGAGCGTCGATTTTAACAGGCATTGAACCGCGTCTCTCGCTATGCTGAAGCGCACAGATTCGGTTTTCCTTGGCCAAGACTAAGGTGGTGCACTTCTGCCGCCATCCACGGCATCATCCCGATCCAGATTTGTTTCTTAATGGGGTGCGCCTGGATGTGGTGGAATCGCACCGTTTCCTTGATCTTGTTTTCGACCGACGCCTCACATGGGAGGCGCATATTCGCAGCCTTAGGGTCCCTTCTACCCGCGCCATGGACATTCCCTGTTCCGTGACGTTCAGCGCTTGGGGCGCTGATAGGGCTACTGCCCTACTTTTTGGTCGATCGATCCTTTGTTCGTTCGAAGCTCGACTACGGATGCGAGTTTTATGCATCCGCAGCCGAGCGTTTATTGCGGAAGGTGGATTCGATCCACCACACCGGCCTTCGCCTTGCGACCAGTGCCTCCTGCACTTCCCCCATTGAGCGCCTGCTGGTCGATGCTGCCGAAATTCCACTTTATCTGCGCCGCGTGCAGTGCATCACTCGCCTGTACGCGCGAGCCCGGCGCCTCCCTCAGTCGCCAACAGCTCTCACTGCATCCGCAGCTGATCTCGATGGTGCCTATGCCGCCGATAGACGCCAGTCATACTCTAAGCGCTTTGGCTTTAGGGCCAAGAAACTCCTTCGAGAGGTAGATATAGCCGTCGGGCCGGTGGCGCCCCTGGTTCTGCCCAGGACGCCACCCTGGAGAGTACCACATTTGGCTATTTGTCGCCACGCCTCTGATCCCAAAGCTTGTACGGTGCCGGGAGTATTGCGTTCGACCTTTTTGGAGCACACCTCGTATCACGCTGGAACCGTGCCACTGTATACGGATGGCTCCAAGTCCCAAGAGGGGGTGGGCTTCCACGCCGTATCCCCTCTTTTTGAAGTCAGCGGGGCTCTGCCAGGCGCTGCGTCTGTCTTCACGGCCGAGCTGGTGGCAATACACCACTCGGTTTGGAGGATTACGCAACGTGCCCGGTTCGGAGACCAAGTTGTGATCTATAGCGACTCACAAAGCGCACTGAGTCCTCTCGGGGCATTGGAATCTCCGCATCTCCTGGTTCGCGATTTCGTGACGCTAAGGTTTTGGCGAGCCGGGCAGATGTCGAGATTATCTTCTGCTGGGTTCCTGGACATGTAGGAATATCGAGGAATGAGTGCGCTAAAGAGTCCGCAAGGACTCTGCGACCGGACCAGCGTTTCGCTCTTCCTCACACCGACTACATGGCAGGAATACGGGCAGCTCTTCGGACTGCTTGGCAAAGAAGTTGGAGACGGTTGAAGGGAACTTTCAGTTGCGTGCCATTGCGCCGCGACTGTTCCCTTGGACCTATCCCCCATGCCGCGACGGCTTCAGTTCGCTTTCTGTCGTCTCCGAATCGGACACAATCGTGTGACGCATTGCTATTTGATGGAGCGCTCGCCAGTACCCTATTGCGAGGACTGCGTCCTCCCCCAGACTGTTCGGAACATTCTTGTTGAATGTCCCAGTCTGGGTGATCTTAGCGCACGTTACCTGTCCCGGTCACGGGATGGGCGGGGTCGCTCCCGCCTGTCCCTTGTACTCGGGACGAGTGCGTGCATCATGACTGGTAGACTTGTTGACTCTTTGGGGAAGGCCGGCCTCCTCCCTTGTATTTAACTTGTTTTTTGTTATTGTGGTTTGTTTGTTTTTTGTAGGTCGCATGCTCCTGCGCCTGGGGGAGGGAGACCTCCTCCCGACCCCGGAGCTTGCTTCCTGATTGTTATCCCCTTTTATTTTTCCTGTTTAATTTTTTATTGTAAAGTAGCCTAGAACTTGGCTGTTTGTTTGCGGTGACTTAGGCCCAAGTGGGCAGTCGCCAGATAGTCCCTTGAAAAAAAAAATCCTCTTCCCCTACTTAACATAATAGTATATGGAGAAAATTAAACCAAAAAATACTTTGCAGAGGTTTTCTACTTCTGCTCTTCTTGTTCCTGGATCTCGTTCTAGTTTTTACGGTAGATCTATTTTCCTCAGAGGTAGACCCTGAGCTGGACTACTATCGCTTTTTGGTCCTTAGAACGAAATCGGCCATTCCCCTATCAAAACTTGATATTTTTGATGTCAGTGAGGACTTCGATGAACGGTGCGGAGGAACCAAACCGCATGTGGTCCCGTAATGATGGAGCCCTAATAGTGGAGGTCACTTCCCGCCCCCAACATGATTCCGTACAAGCCCTCAACACCCTCGCTGGTTCTGAGATTGCTGTCTCATCTCACCTAACATTCAACACAGTAAAGGGCGTTATCAGTTCTAGTGAACTATGACCTCAAGATGGCTCAGTCAAAGCTGGCTAGCCAGCAGATTATTGATATTCATAGACCACACGCCAACGATGTTCCTGACGTTTGATTCTCGGGATCTCCCAACGCATATTAAGGCCGGTTACCTAGGAATTCCGGTCAAACCCTATATATCTAATCCGAGATTCTGCTTCAATTGCCATGTTTAGCCATGTGAGCCCTGCGCCACCTCCGGTGTATGCGTGGATTGCGCGCAGTCCTACCATCGTCATTCTTGAGACCATCTCCGCCGCTGTACCAACTGTGGAGAGTCCAATAGTGATTCTTCCTCGAAGTGTGTCATATTTCTCTGAAAGAGGTCTTAGCTGTGTGATTCTACTATGGTGGATATACGGGAAGCCAGTCTATTAGTCGGGGATAAATTTACCTCCCCAGATGTCAGGTTCTCCGATGTCCTACGCATGGCAGCCAACTCGTCCCGCTCGCCCACGAATCCCGTATACTACTACATCTCTAGGCATCATCCCGGGATGCAGCACCACCACCCTCTTCTTCTACACAAACCTAAGCCTGGTTCCCTTCCGCTTCAGAATTCCTAGGTAACTTAACTGCCAAATATTGACTACCGCATTCTGAGTAATTACTGATCAATGTCTGTCTCTCGATATATATATATATATATATATATATATATATATATATATATATATATATATATATATATATATATATATATATATATATATAGTGTGTGTCATCTCCAAGGGGCGTGTCCTTGACTTGTCTTCGGGGCGGAGCCAGTGATCTAATTTGTTCGTTACTTCCACCCCTTGGACAGAGTTCCGTAATCTAAATATACTTGTACATATATACATTTTCCCTGACTAAGTTTTATCTTAATTTTCTGGTCAAAGCTGATAATTATTCCTTAGCCCGCGTGTGTTTGTGTGAACAAAAGACATGTATTTGTTCAGGTGCTGACCTTTAATAGCTGTTTTCAGCGTGTGTATGTTCGTGTGTTTCCGCGCGACTCTAACGACCACTTGCTTCACATCTATTTGTACAATTTGACATATATTTTGTTTCTTTTTCTAATTCTCTTAGGTTCTTTATTTATTACACTTGACATATTATTTCTTTAATTTACACATAGCAATTTTGAGGATTTGATATATCTGATTATGTAATAGGTAGGCTACTGGTACCAAATGCAGGATTCAATAGGCCCAGCGAAAACCTCCACAAAATGGACGCGTGTTGGTCTTATTTAATCAAACCAACCCACTCGAATGCTTATATACATTATTTTTCGTTTCACGATAATACTGTTAAAAAATCGGTAATTTCTAACCTTTTCCTTAGAGCATACAAAATATGTCATCCTTCCTATTTAGATGAAGAAATTGTCATTATCAGGACCATTTTTTCTAATTTGTATTACCCCGATTGGTTCATATCGTCTGCCTATTTTTGCAGCTAGGAAAACATTCTATGGTAATAAGCCTTCCCGCACTAATGACTTCAACAAATGTATAACATTGCCATTGAATAATAAATTAAATAGTTTAAAGGACATATTTGGAAAAGCGGGTATTAATCTAGCCTCTAAATATAATAATTTCTTAAACCAATTGATGATTGCCAGGAAACCCAAAGAACATCATAACATAGGAGTATATGCAATACCATGCAACGATTGCCATAAAGTTTATATAAGGGACACGGGGAGAAATCTAGACAAGAGATTGTACGAACACAAAAGAGATATTAGAGTGGGCAGCGAAAGCAGTGGAATATTTTGCCATGTTAGAGACAAGAATCATACGATCGATTTCAATGGAAGTAAAATGGTATTTAAATCGGCTAACTATGTTAAGAAAAGAATCGTAGAATCGAGCTTGATATCCTCAGTTCCTAATTTAAATCTATCTGAGGGTCAATTTTCTTTTAATCCTGTAATAAGAAAGCATATAAACAAAATAGTTAAATGTCAGCCTTTCAATATGTTTAGGCCTAACCCCCCCCCTTCCTAGATTAGCCACAAGTAGGGGATTGGGGGAAAAAAGAGGGGATCTTGTGTTATGCTTATATGCATTTCTCTTATATTTTCTACCCAGTGTCAGTTGAAAAAGGGTGTGAGATACACTGAAACTGTTCTGAATTATATTGTCTTCGGAGAATGTGGTTTAATTCCTCATCTTTTCTTGCGATATTGCATTAATTTTCATCATATATATATATATATATATATATATATATATATATATATATATATAGAATCATTATTGCATTATTAGATTACTTTCGTTAAGAAGATTATCTCGTTCACGTCCCCCATTTTAAATTCACCAAGTCTTGTCGCTCCAGAATTTAATGCTTCGCGTTGAATATATATAGACTGCTAGTCGCCCGCAAAGTAACTTCGCGACGTGCCGCCTTCCCCGTTAATATGCCAATATTAGAGGAAAGTATATTTTTGCAACGTCCTTTTTTACCTTGATTTACCCTTAAACCTTCGGTAAACCTTCATATAAGTAGGGTACCCCCAATAAATTGGTAACTAACAACAACACACCGTCCCCTATAAATCCACCGAGCGTCCTTTTGTAGAGTTCCTCGCTGAGCCTATTAAATTCTGCAATTTGCGTGCCACATACCTACCTTCTTTACAAAACGAGCCCTACAGACTTTCCCCAACCAGTAATGGAGTTACGCTTTATAAATACATAGAGAGACACATGTTAAGAACGTACTTTAGGCAGACCTAATGTCTAACAGCTTTTTAACACTCGTACAGGGCATCAGTATTCGTAAGCACATACATCTGTACCCAACAAAACGGGCCTATTCATTATGCCATATTCTGCCATATAATACACAATAATATATAATTTATCTTACAATTAGGTCTCATCCTCTTTTCTACTACTATACAAATACTATAATTATGACTCAGGACATATTTACATAGTTTCGACACGCAAGAAAGCTATAGAGTGATGAAGCGTGTTTATATTTAGGCCTCTTCCTCTTTCATTATAATACGCCGTTGCAATATAATGACTACAATAGGATTCGAAAATATAGGAACGGCGGGTGTCTGGTCTGGCAAACATGAGTTGTCTCCCGGAGTGCGTTAAGCAATCTGGCTTGCCGTTATCTCTGGTGTCGTTAAAAGGCTTTATAGCAGGGGCGGGTAACCTCCGTCTCGCGAAGGCCTAGCGTCTGGTCTGCACAGGTGGAAACCGTTGATCAAAAAGTTAACCGTTAATTAGTTAATTCTATAAAAATGTAACGAAAGTTATCGATAAATCGTTAACGTTAATTTTTATTATAAAATGAAACAAAAAGTCAGTTTTTGCTCTAAAGCTACCTAAAAAGACCTTTAAAAGGTGCCAAAACTATAAAATCAGCCTTTTGGGGGTCTTTTTAAGGGCTTTAGAACCCCCAAACTATAGTGGTTTTTTGCTTTAGAGTTAAAAAAAAGGGCTGATTTCGTAGTTTTGGACCTTTTTTAAGCCAGAAAAATGTCCAAAAAAAAAATGAAAGACAATATTAGTAATAAACTAAAACATTATTGATAAAGTGGCCGAGAGAACAAAAATATAAAAAAAACATGATATCTACATAATATAATTTTTCCTCTTCTTCTCGTTCCCTCTTTTGTTCATGAGATGCATGTTGCCATTTATGAAAATTAGCATGTCAAAGTTTTTCATCAGACAAGGATGATCTCTTGGCCCTAAAGATGCTCTTGCCCATAGAGAACAAACGCTCCATTACAGCACTAGAGGGCATGCATGTGTTTAACTTGATAAACAAGTCCAGCAACACTTGTTCACCCAAGAAGGCAGCATTAAGTTTACTAACGAGCTCCCCTACCCTGATAATTTTAGCCTGGGTAGTTTCGATGTTTGTTCACTCTTTACTAAAGTTCCTGTACCCGATCTCTTGAATTTCTTTGAAGAACATTTCGACACAGTTGCTCTCCCTATATCCACTTCTACCCTCATTAAACTACTTGCTCTTTGCATCAAAAATTGCAGTTACCCTTAATGGAAAATTTTATCGCCAAATCTTGGGAATGGCAATAGGGAATTGTTTGTCCCCTGTACTCGCAACATGGAATTCTTCGAATCTAGAATACTTCCCCAAATTAATGAAACCCATATAACCTGGATGCGATATATTGATGACATCCTTTGCTTTTGGCCTAATAATTTAAATATTAATACATTTCTTACTAAAATTAACACCTTAGTGCCCTCGATTAAATTTACTTTAGAAGTTGAAAAAGATCGCACACTCCCTTTCCTAAATATTTTAATTCATCGGACAAACCATTGTTTCAAATATGAAATATTTAGAAAACCCACAGCCATAGACTCTTATATACCTTTTTATTCTAACCACCATAATAACATCAAACATAGTGTTTTCTCCTCTATGTTTTTGCGTGCCCTTAGAATTGTCTCGCCAGAATACCTAGACAAAGAAGTCGATAGAATATATAAAATAGGGATAAATTTGTGCTACCCTTTGTACTTTCTCGAAAATTGTTATAAGTCCGCTAATCGTTCTTATTATCAAACTAATGTTAATATCCCTAAGTCTCAGGCCTAAAACTTATTAATTTTACACTATAATCACATTTTCATTAAATTACCTCGTTTACTTAGGCCTCTGAACATAAATGTTATCGCATCCTTGTCAAAAATTCACCCCCCAGATAGGCTGCATCAACTGCCAAAAATGTTATTATGGGCAAACCGGGAAAGAACTAGATGTCCTTGTTAAGCAACATCAAGCCAATGTACGTAATCACAGTGAACAATCTGCGCTTTTTCTATATATGTACAATTTAAACCATAGCATTAACTGGAAAAGTGCCAAACTAGTCATAAAATGCAGTAATTATATTTCGAGAAATATATTAGAATGTATCTCCATTAACGCGTTCTCAAATTTCAATCTTAAATAAAGTTGTTTCAGGATTTTGTACCCCGTAATTATGGTTGAGAGGTGGGTAGTCCAATCCCCTCCTCCTGTTCATTCCTTGAAAAAGACTTTAAGAATAAAGACGAAAGCGCTCGAAATCGTTTTTTACTTTTCCTTTGTGGGTGTGTGTATCTGCATAACTTTGACTCACGTACACTTTGTGAGCTTTATTCATATATATATATATATATATATATATATATATATATATATATATATATATATATATATATATATATATATATATATTTCCAGCGAGCAATTGTTGTATAGGAAGGGGTGGTGTCCGTGTACACTGTAACCATGCGTTCATGGATCTCTTTTGCATTCTTGCCTCCCTTGGTAAAAAATTTGATCACTGCGCGGTGCTCAACCTTCTCCATTGTTGAAATATTTGTGACTGACGATCTGCGATCAGCTACTACTTCTTAAATAGACGAGGCAGGAGCGTGCGGCTGCAGGTCATAACTTATCCTAACACCCCCACAAACAGCCATCCCCCTTCCTCTGTTTTGCCCTACCGATTCGCAAAAAACTTATTGCCCGCTCTCGTATATATATATATATATATATATATATATATATATATATATTTCAAAATGCATTCCATAAAAATCCCTTTAGTAAAAGATTTTCCATTGCACCAACACACACGCAAGCGAACGCATGCCTTTCCCTGCCCGCTTTAAAGCACTCACCCATTCATTTGTGCTCCACTTTACTTCGAATCAAGGTCAGTTATAAATCATCTCACACTTATTCCCTGCAAACTGCCATGCGAAGGTAGGTCCTAATTATGGTTACTTCTCTCATTGCAGATCCCGAATCACAGTCCATCATAGTTACCATACCTTACCTTACCTCACCTTACATTTGACTACTTACATACATCTCATTACGTTACGTTATATTTCACTGCCTTGCTCACAAGTCAACCATAGTATCCTACACTTCCCATACCTTTTACAAATCAATTATACCTGTAATACCATCATATATTCTCATCCTTTAATACCATCCTATAATCTATATTTCAATTATATTTACGTTGTATTCCTTAACAATTCTCAATTTAATTTTCATTTATTGGTATAATTGTAATTACCTCTCACTTGTTATTTCCGAATTCAATTCTCTCATTGTGCATTCGTTGATTTTATAAATATATATTTGCTTATCGTCCGTTTTTTTTATAACCCTCGCGTTCGAAGTTTTCCAAATTCAGTTCACGTTAGTCGTTAGGCCTAAATATTAGCAGACGACTATTCCATCCAATTCAACAAATTTATGGTAATGGTTTTCAAATAGATATCTAGACTGATTTATTAACTAAAATCAATCCCACTAATAGCCAATACCATAGGAGTAAACAAGAGGGTAGTAGTAAAATTGGAATAGTAGTGATATTTTATTTGCGTACATACAATTATGTCTAAAGCACTATGAAATGATGGTTATGACTAGTGGAGAGCATATCTGCTGTAGCACGGCCTGATTCTTATTAATCTGCAGTACTCTGAAATAAACAAAATAATGTACGTGTATATGATTTATGTATTACTCAAAATAATTAAAATCAATTTTTCATTCAAAGTAACTTGTATCTGAATGTAAATCTAACTTAAGCAGAGTGAGTTCTTAAGTGGTTTTGTAGCTGGTGTTTTATCCCATAGTAAGAGTGTGAAATACTTAGATTTCCCCAGGCGCCTCATGACTGCCCTCAAATTACTTAATTCTAACAATAATATCATCCTAACAAAGTCGGACTAAACTAACCAAATCGCGTTGTTAGACAAAAATTCTTATACTAGAACATTACAGGATTTACTCAATGATATGAACATTTACGAGAAATTATTTTCCAACCCATTGAAAAATAAAACCGAGATCTTCAACAAAATTCTCACAAAATTGCTCAAACGATCCAACCCAGACCTTCTTCATCGTTTGAAAACTACCAAACGATGAGTTAAACTTAACACTTTTAGTGAGTTAAACTTAACATGAGCAAAGAGAATGATAAAAGATTGGCTTACCTTGGGAAAAGGACTAATACAGTATCCAGGGATTTATGATATTTCGTTCCAGAGAATATCGTTGCCACCTGGAGTAGCTTATTCCTCTTGTTAGTATTTTGGGTAAGCTATCATTAACTTTCTCTTGTAACAATGAATTTATTGAAAAAAGACGTCCAGAACGCCTTTAGTTATGAATACGTGAAAGTTGACCCTTTTGTGAGAACTGAGAGAGCCGACGCTTTTACTTCTGCGCCGAAGCCTTTGTCATGAGTCACGCAATATTAAATTTAGTGAAAAAAACGATCACCTGGTTAACATAAAGGTTTAGCCAAGCAAATTATCATTCTCTATAAAAAATTAATGAATATTTTATATTTAAATTAATGATTGAAATATATAGAATAATGAAAATGACAATGACATCAAACATAAATTATTATAGTATGGTCTGCCAAAAATTCTCAAAAAGAGGAACGCCACTCCTACCTATTACATCGTGTATTGGCTCTCATGCATACAAACTCTCGAAGTGGTTACCCTCCCTTCTTGCTGACGCTGTTGGATTGACCTCTCCTTTACACATAATCCATTCCTCTGATTTCATTGAAAAAGTTAGGAAAATCAACATAAAAGGAAGCCGCTTAATAAGCTTTGATGTAGACTGCCTGTTCACTAATGTCCCAGTTAAAGAAGCTCTTGGTGTTATATCTAAGGTATTAGATAATCAAAAAATAAACCTCCTATAGTATATGGTTATTCATGTGATTTATTTTCTGTTAATAAATCAGCCTAAATAGCGTTTCGAAAACCATAACCATAAATTTGTTTGATCGAATTTGTCGGATGAGAGTTTTTAGGCCTAAGGCGACAGCGAAATAAATTTTGAAATAATAAACTGGGTTTTAAGAAAAACAATTAAACAAATATAAATATATTCATAGAATCAACGAATGTACAATGAGATAAGTAGATTAGGTATACAATGTAAGATACTGTAAAATATGATTTACAGTAACAAGATTCGAAGAGAAATGAAGAATGCGAAATAAATATGAAATAATATGGTGGAATAATATGAAATAATAATATATTGACCATGATGAACTGTTAATTAGGGGCTGCAATATGAGAAGTAAATATAATTAGGACCTACTCTCGTATGGTCGTTTGCAAAGAATTGTGCGAGAAAGTGGAATTAACTAAGTATGATTTGTTTGGAGGTAAATGACTAATTGTAGAAGGAATGATTACCAACCTTTATACGAAGAGTGGCTTGAGTCGAATAGGAAAGAATATTGTTCTATTTGGTCGAGCTGAAAGCGTGTGTTTGTTTGTTTGAGTGTGAAATTTTCTGAGATGTTGTTTGGAACAGTATTACGTTAAATGAATTGACAAGTAAAATAAATGAATGAATTAATTATTAAGTTGTACATAAGATGATTTAATTTACAAAAGTTAAGTAAATTAATTGAAAGATTAAATTGACAAAGTTAAGTAAAATAATTGAACGATTAAATTGAAAGTTAAAGGATTGCATAATATGAATTTACATAATAATTGATATATATATATATATATATATATATATATATATATATATATATATATATATATATATATATATTTAAGTTTCTCAGGAGGTTTTTATTATAGGAATGCTCAGAGGCATTGCTATACCTCCCTCTAGGCCAGGGGTCTCCAAACTACGGCTCGCGGGCTAGATCTGGCCCGCCGCTACTGTGCCACAAATGAGCTTAAATATGACTATGTGCATAAAATTATATATGAAGTCAGCAGATCGAACGAGGCTGACTAATGGACATTTCAAAGCAATTCTCTTGATTGGATGCAGCAATTACAAAGCAAATATTGAAGATATCTTAACAGTTAAACGCCAGTTTCACAAATTTCACTAACCTTTTTTGCTGCTTAGTTTGTGAGACTCGGATATGTGTGCACTAGGTGTGATTATACTATCTTATTGCTAACGACGCCTCCTTTGATAACCTTTTGGTAAATAAATATGTTTTTCATCTTGATTCTTTGTGTATTTTGTGTATCGGTAAATAAATATATTTGTTGTCTTTATTTTTTGTATATTCACTATATTTTATTGAACAAAATGGTTATGCAGCCCGCGCTCTTCATTCTCTCAGTTATCTGGCCCACTGTGAAAAGTGTTTGGCGACCCCTGCTCTAGGCAAAAGTAAATTATAAATCTTGTTAAACTTTGTGTTACTAACAATGTTTTTATCAGCGATATGGGTTTTTTCCGTGAAAAATATGGTCTTAGCATGGGTAATCCTTTATCGCCCATATTATGTAACCTTTTTATGGAACATTTCGAAGTATCATTACTCCCTCCTGTGATTCTCCATCATAATTTTGTATGGTATAGGTATGTAGATGATGTCATATCGATTTGACCTATAAATAGTTTAAACTTATTTGACAATTTCCTTACAAATATTAAAGACCTCCATCCCACTATCAATTTTAAAGTAGAGTGGGAAAAAGATAATTGTAAATCCTCTCTTGATGTAAAAATTGTTAGAATCATTGAAAAAATTAGCTTCACTGTGTATCGAAAACCAACCCATTCTAATTCTTATATCCATTTCTTTTCTCGTCATGATATAAACATTAAGCGAGCCGTTACATCGGGTATGTTTTAGAGAGCACTTAGGATATGTGACCATTGCTTTCTAGAAGACGAGATTACATATATAACTTGCAGTTTCATTGAATTAAATTATCCCCTCCACGTGATTAATGAAAGTTTATCTAAAGCAAAATCTACTCATTACCGTCCCAATGATAAAAACAAATTTAGTAATACGAAGTGTCTAGCCTTCCCTTTATCTCCACTCCTCAAAGGAGTAAACAACTTATTTTCCAGGCCTAACCACATTTAAAAACCCGTTTTCTATCCTTAATTATTTCCCTTCGACCAAGCCCGTGGATCAGCCAAATGAAGCAGGTGTATTTTTAATCCCGTGTGGCTCTACAAACTGTCCCTCATTTTACATATGAGAGACCGGAAGAACCTGAACAAAGCGAATTTATGAACATAAAGGTGATGTCAGACGAGGCAGTACCACATCCAGTATTTTTAATCATATTAGCAATTTCAACCACCAAATTAACTATTCAATATTAATCTATATTAATAGGAGAAATTCCTAATTTTATTTTGTCAGATGGGCAATTGAAATGCAGCCCCCATTCCCGTAACCTCATCGTAAACAGCTTAGTCAACAATCTTAGATTTACACCCCCTGATTAATAACCTTTTTTACCCCGTTTTGTGTTTCTTTGTGTTTTTTTTAACTTTTTTATGATCTGTACGCTATTTATAGACTTTTGTAACAATTGCATTCTCAGTATACTAAAGCTAGTTTCCTAAATTAAACATTTGATTCTTATACAGTGGCTTCACTATATATATATATATATATATATATATATATATATATATATATATATATATATATATATATATATATATATATATATATGTGTGTATATATATATATATATATATGTATATATATATATATGTATATATATATATATATATATATATATATATATATATATATATATATATATATATATATATATATATATATATATATATATATATATATATATATATATATATATATATGTATATATATATATATATATATATATATATATATATATATATATATATATATATATATATATATATATATATATATATATATATATATATATATATATATGTGTGTGTGTGTGTGTGTGTGCATGTGTATATTAAACTCTCTCATAATACGTTCCAATAATGTAACTGCAAAGACTCTGAAAATGTGTAACCGAAAATCTTCCACTTTTCCACGCGTCACCCTCTAAAAAGGTTCGTTTAAATAAAAGATATTTGACTATTCCGATCTCTAAATTCATCTCAAGCATAACTACTTTCAATATAGATATTTCTAATTCATTTCATACCCCAATTTACTATTACCATTGTGATGGTAACATCCAAATTAATATCGTATTATAATCCTATTTAACATCATATTTAACTTCCTAGTCAACGTCCTCTAATATCCTTTAAACCATAACTCGTGTATACCAAATTTTATAAGTTTTATTTAATCAATCCTGTCTTTATTTGTTAATTCTTAATATAATATATTTCGTTAGGCCGAAATTCATTGTTTAATTTTCATCTTAAAATATTATTATGTTATTAATGCTTGATCGCTATCTAGGCTAAATACAACACAAATTAATTACATAATAATAAATGCTGCCCATAAATTAATATAACTCCCGTCAATCGATAATTCTAAATTAAAACGTAAAATAATTTCAAATCCTCGCGGTCATTCACGCTTTCGTTTGTTCGCCCATTTTCATTCACGGGTTTCAATATTTGGTATCACCCTCTATTCACAGCATCTTTATTCCAATCATTATAATTCTTATTGATTTAAATAAAATATTATCCCTTAAGACATTTATTGAATAATTTTCTTTTTATACTAAAAAAATTCTCAAATTTTTTCACGTTTCCTTCGCGTGACTAACCTACGCGCGCGCGCGCACTCTCTCTCTCTCTCTCTCACACACACACACACACACGTGCATATACTGTTTTTTCCCGCACATTAATTCTAAAATTCATTCATTCTACTCTACACGATAATTCTCATTTACAAACCACAAACCACAAAAAGCATCACAATGGTAAACCATTTATCGGTGAATGACCAACGTTTTCCTCAATGCAAGCTTCAACCGAAACACAGCAAGGCACAACCCAAATTCCACATGCATCCCTCACGCTTCCATTTTATGATACAACAAACCCAGTCGCTTGGCTTGACCTTTGTCACGTAATTCTCTGCCCTCAAGCTATAACAGTGGAATAGAAGATTGCTGCAATAAGCAAAAGAGTTCCCATAAGAATATTAATAAAATTTAGGGATATCTTATTTAATGGGGAGAAAGTTGGGGCTTATGAAGAATTGAGGGAGGCTTTCTGAAAGGAATTTGGGAAGTCACAGCTTGAAGACTTGAGGGAGCTCCTTAACACTCAGGAGATGGGAGATAAGTGTCCCACTAGATTTTTTAAATCATTTAAAGGACCTCATAAGGCCGAAAGGTGCACAATCTGACATTTTTGACCCTCTTCTCACCAAAATTTTCATGAAGGCAGTCCCAAAATATATTAGGCCCCTCATTCTCATGTCTTCGCCGGCAGATGTGAATCAGCTGGCAAAAGCAGCCGACCAGCTGTATACAAATCCGTATGTAAATTGGGACAGCATACACAAACACGGCTCTGATACTAATCATTCTTCCATTTCCCAGGTTCGGACAACGGTGAGTTCTGCTTGTGAACGACTGGAGCGTAGCGAAATTCCATCCTCCCTAACGCGGGATTTAGCTGCCACGTTATCGAGGATTGAGAGTGACCGCAGCCGGTCGAAACTGAAGCAAGGGGCACAGAGCGACGGCTCCGGCATGGTAAGCGGAGAGATACCACCCGTTCGAGTTCCCATAAAAGAAACCAACGAGTGAACCTCAGCACAGAAGGTGAGATGCAGCAAATTTCACAACCTTTCGACTATTCTCGCCATAATCTTTCTCGACAAAAGGGTCTCTGCTGGTACCATCAAATGTATGGTAACAACGCTGTACACTGTACACAGCCTTGTAACCATCATTATGCTTTTTTTCCACACTGCGCCTAGTAATCTCCCAAAGCATAATGAAACTTTCACTCAATATACTCAATGGTGCTGGTACAACAACAAATATGGTGCACAGGCTGCACATCACTCCCTGCACATCACTCTTCTCAACCAAGGTAAGGTAAGGAACCAGTTGGGTTGCTGCCTAATCCAAATGGATTCTAAATGGCAGCTCAGGTAAACGAGGTAAATTAGTTATAAAAGAGGGAGAAGACCAATTTGTGATAAAAATGTTATAAATGAGGGTTTAAAAGAGTCTTCTGCTAAAATGAATCGAAGACGGGGGAGGCGAGAAATAGTTAAGAGGGTCGAGAAACAAGACGACCTGAGAGTGGCGAAATGAGTGCATTCTAGTAGAAGGTGGGCAACCGATTGGTCCCTACCATAAAAACGGCAGTGAGGGCTGATTTGAGTATCAACCGAAACAAGATGACCGTAAGTCTTGTGTGACCGATGCGAACTCGGAAAAGGGCTACCTCTAATGACCGTAGTCTCCGAAGGCTTGAAGGCCAAGAGCGAACAGACTTTTTGATTTTGTGTAATTTAAATGATGAATATCTATCCTATTCGTTCTGCCACAAATTAAAAATATATTTTCTTATAGAAGGAAAGAAATCTCGAAAAGGCAGAGAAGTGTTCTCCGGGGACACATAATAGGCTGAGCGGGCCATCTGATCAGCCCTCTCGTTGCCTAGGATCCCTACATGCACGGGGACCAAACAAAATATAATTCTATATCAGGACGCATTCTTGACCAGCCAGTTACAGATTTATGTGACTAAGGGATGGGAAGCACTAAAAGATCTAATTGACTGTACAACACTCCTTGAGTCGGAGAAAATGACGAAATCGTTAAAAGGTAAAATTGGATCAGTCTAAAGCTAAAATGATGGCTGAAAGTTCAGCAGTAAAAATAGAAGCTGCCAGCGGGAAAGATAAAGTTAGAAACTCTCCTGAGTAGGTAGCTGCAGCACCCACGCCATTGTCTGACTTGGAACCATCCGTATATATCGGGCAGTGTTGTATGTGTGAGGTCGCATGCTCTAGGAACAGGCTCTTAAGGATGCAAGGGTTCACAGACGACTTCTCCAGGCTCCACATGCTGGTACAGACTGTGGGAGGTGGAGCATGCCAACCAGAGGTCAGCGAATTCGGAAGGGCAAGGACTCTTAGAGCACCCAGGTTGGAGAGATGATCTCCTATCTGAAGGTTAAAAGGGTGGAGGTAAGGATGGCAACCTATCGAATGCCGCCATTGATTCGGCAGCAAACAGGCATCTATAGACCTTTGATACAGGGGCCTGCTGTATATGACAGATATATCGCATACAGATCTAGAGTTGATGATCGGGTAAGGGGAGCACCCCACTCTCGTAGTATAGGCTGTTGATGGGAGAAGTGCAAAAGGCTCCACTAGAGAGAGGAACTCCGAGGTTGAGAATGGGGTTCAGCATTTTAACGGCTGAGGTGGAAGCTGAAGAGTAAATCTGACATCTATAGTCCAATTTGGATTGGATGAGTGTTTTGTATAAAGTCCACAGTGTTTGATGATCACTGCCCCACGAAGTGTGGGAAAGGACTCTCAAAATGTCTAGAGCCCGCAGACAGCCTGTTCGAAGTCGGTGTAGGTGTGGTAACCAGGATAACTTTGGATCGAGAGTTACGCCAAGAACCGAAACCCTGAGAAACTCTATATCTTCGCCTTGTAGGGAGATAGATGGCGGAACAAGAACTCCTCTGCCTCGGTGAAAATACATTGCTTTGGTTTTGTTCGTGGAAAAGCGAAATCCTTTAAGTTGTGCTTCTTTGGATACAGCATCGACCACCAGTTGTAGCCGATGTGCTGCTGATGGAAGGCGAGGTGAGGAACAGTATAGTGATAAATCATCGACAAACAGAGTTGCAGATACAACTTGATATCAAGAGTTACGCCCAAAAATGGTCGGCCATAGCATTGCTGACTACCAGGCTGTTATAATCTAAGGATCCCTGTAAGTTGAGTGTGAGGGTATTATAGGTAGCATAACAGCGCCTTATCTTGTTAATCTTCTCCCTGATCTTTGCGGTAGGAGTCATAGAGGAAATTGCTGAAACGTAGCGGTGCCATGAAATTCGGCGAGCTAACGAAGGGTTCTTTTATGAAGCGCCCGAACTCGGTTTCGGTCAACCTTGGTTGAGTTCCGACGGAATCGGGCATGAGCTAACTTGTAGTTTTTAATGGTTGTAGCACAATCCGAGGTCCACCAGCGCACAGTTGATTAACCCATTACTGGTCGCGTTGTTGATAATCGTGTGAAGTACGCTACTGCCGCATCCACACCATTGAAGGTCCCCAATGAGGCACTTGTGAAAGACGCCTTTCGGAAACCTTTCCAATCGCCATGGCCTAAGTCTCACTTGAGAGGCATTGTTTATGAGGGCTAGGATCAACGTCCGACAAGACAATAGGGAAGTGATCACTCCCATGGAGGTCGTCGAGAACTAACCATCGAAAATCGGTGAGGCAATCCGGGAGACAGAAAGACAGGTCAGCACGGATAAAGGAATCCGTTTAGATATAATAATAGGTAAAATCTCCGGTGTTTAAACCGCAAAGAAAGTCAGATAATAAAAGAGGCTATAAAACACTACCTTTGACATTCCGAGTGATGTCGCCCGAATATGGGTGACAGGCATTAATATCTCCCAGTTGTAAAAATGGGGTGGGCATTTGATCTATAAATTCTAAAAGGTCAGATCTTAACAATGTAAAGAAGGGGGTAGATAAAGAGAGGAAATAGTAAAAAGCCTCATAAGAGGCTTTTTACTGGGAGATACATGGTGGGATGAGGAAAACATAACTGACACCCCCCCTACCCATGAAACGAACCCGACAGGAGCAATAGAGTTGAAAATTCGAAAACCGGGTACCGCCAGAAAGTGCCGTGTACCCAGTTTGTTATCCTGAAGATAAATAACAGCGGGATGGATAGTCGTCAAGAGAACTTTGTGTTCTTCGTATTTGGGAAGAACGCCTTGACAATTCCATTGTAAAATGGAGGATATTATGTGGAAAGATTAGATGCCAAAATAGATATCCTTTTCTCTTTTGTAACTGAGGTTAAGTTTAAAGTGTGTCCCAAGGAGCTTGTGAGAAGAGATCCTGGAAAGAGCAGTGACAGAGGGTTTGTTCGATGGTTTTGAGGAACCTGCCGAAGCCCTTGCCTGTAATTCGGGCTCACAGCCTGGCGGAAACGAAAGGTCGAGAAGAGATTTTCAGGCGGTAAATCTGGATTCATGGGCCGAGGGGACTTTTGATGTTCGAGGGGTTGATCCAACAACCGAGGTGGTGATGTTGGAGTATCATCTGCTTCCATAGGATCATGAGAAGGAGGGTGGGTAGAATGAACAGGCGATCTGGACAAAGTACGAGGAACTGGGTAAATTTCGGCCACCGTTTGGAACGGGAGGGGGTATAAGTCCTGTGAAGGGCTGGACGGACTTGAGGGCAGAGAATATTCAGCAACAGGCGGGCAAAGAGTCCATTGAAGATTATCGAGGCTTGTTCTAGTAAGCTCCAGAGGCCTCCTGCTTATTGGTGGTCGATAACACAAGTGAGGAGTCTTTCTTGCCACGGGGCTTTGGGTCCCGGGCCCGGGTGGAAGAACCTTCATTGGTCGATATATAAAATTCTTTCAGATAACGTCTGATGTCTTCAAGTGTTTCACCCTTAGCATCGGTCCCAGCTAGAGCTGCCGGGGAGAGGGGAAGCAACATAAGGTATCTCTGTGTGAGATCAATGCTTCGATTGTATTTTGTTAATGCTTCTGACACTACTGGTAGATGGACAATGAGATGCTTCATGCGTGTCAGAACTCGAACGTACTGGTCGGTTTCGTCCAGCTCACACAAAACGTTTGAGAAGAGACAACCAAGGAGTGAGGTTTGTGCTCGAGCACGTTGGCAAGCCTCTCTCACGTGCAGACGCAGAGAGTGGCGTAAAGCGAGGACCTCCTTTTCATATAACAATATTGGCCAGATTTTTGACGCATCACTGTGGGTACCACCGCAGTTGTCACAGCACGGTGTTTTGGTGTATTTAGGGCCATGGTAATCAGAACTACAACTCACGCAGGACCGGGAATGTTGACAGGTACGACCAACATGTCTAAATTGATTACAATTGAAGCAACGTCCAGGTATTACGACGTAGGGACTTACTTGGAAACGATTGTACCCAGCTTTAATATACTGCGGCAGTTCCTGTCGTTCCAACGTTACAATTAATGTGGCGGTTGGGACTCTAGTAGAGTCTACTGTTTTAGTAACCCTGTGTACATGTGTGACACGTTGGGTACTAAGTTTGCTCTGAAGACATGAGAGGTCGTAGTCCCTTAATTCATTTGAACGGACGATACCTTTGACCAAATTCAGCCGTGGATGGGGCGAAACGGTTACTGGAACTTCAGCTATCGAAGACAGATTTCGCATAAGATTATTTTGAGAGTGAGATGACACCTCTACTACGATGACGCCACTACCTCTTGGCCACATCCGGCGGGGTTCACCACAGCGGGACTCAAAAGATTCATTAACGTCAAACATATCGACCTTGTCAAGTGGGTTGTCAGATGACGAACTCATGGCAAGGAAGCTGGGATAATCTAAATCTGGGTACACATCGTTAGTATAGGGATCCAACGAGCGTGGGAAGGCAGAGAGGGAAGCTGAAGAACGTTTCGTACGAGAACCCTCCACATTCTCTCTCGGAACTCCCCACCATGGAGGCTTACAAGGGCCCAGCACTACTGCAACTATAGATTCAGTTATGTCTGGTATGTCCTCTTGGAGAATCGATACGGATCTACCACGCCATCTCTATAGACCCAAGAGGCTATCCGAGTTCTCCTATGCGCGGAGAAAAGGAGCCAATTTGGAGTTTAGCCTTGGACATCGGTAGAAGAAGGCGGTGAAGATGCCCAGCCTCCTCTGACCATGAAAGAACAATTCAGAATCAGGTAACCGCAAGGACCACTAGATAGGAGAAAGAATAAGGGGAATGTAGGGCAGTGAAAGGAAGTAATAGGGCGGAGGGATATATTAAAAGTCTGGTTGGCAGCACCATGGACCCCTAAAGGGTCCAGGGCTGACCCCCCTTGCCACGAGAAGGCCAAAGCCTCTCTTGGACCAACCCCTGAAGAAAGAAAAGGTCTCAGAGAGGAGGGGGGTCTTCTCAACTTAACTCTTCACATTTTCAAACTCCAATTTAAACCTCAAATTCTCCTTTAAACTAGAAAGGCATTGGACAAAAGAGTCTATATCCCCTACCTACACTTCATTTGCTCAGCTAGATCCTTCCTTTCGCATTTTGTACCCACTTTCTGGTTTCTCATTCCTGGTAGACACTGGTGCAGAATGTAATGTCATACAAATTATTAAAGGCGACAAAGCTTGTGCTGCCTCAGATTGAGTGCTGAAGGTAGCTAATTCGACTAATATTAGGACATATGGAAGGTGTAACCTCCAAGTCTCACTCGGTCTCCGTCGAGTTTTTCAATGGTCGTTCGTCATGACCGAGGTAGATTGTCCAATATTGAGCCTCGATTTTCCTTCGGATCAAGACCTCGGTCAATTTTCGTCACCACAAGCTTGTCGAACGCAAAACTTCACCCACTGTTTCAGATTCGTACTCACCTTCACAGAGTTCCCTCCTTTCTATTCGTCTCCCACCCACTGAACCACCATTTCAGCGCATTCTTCAAGAGTTTCTCGATCTTACCCTTCCACCTTCGAAGGATAGGCCCATTAAACAATGTGGTACATCGGATCGAGACAACAGAGGTCCTGTATTCTCCCGACCTAGTCGTCTGACCCCAGATAGACTGTCTGCAATGCGTGATGAATTTCAATTTATGATGGATGCAGGTATTTATAGGCCTTCCTCTTCTCCGCGGGCTTCTCCACTCCACATTGTGCCCAAATCCACGCCGAGGGATTTCAGAGCAGTTGGGGATTACAAAGCTCTTAACGCTGTAACAATCGTTGATTGCTATTCTTTGTCGCACCTAGCCGATTTCACTTCATCTCTTTCCAGCTGTACAATTTTTTCTCGCTTAGATCTGGTTTATGCTTTCAACGAGGTTCCTATTCATCCAGACGATATTTCAAAGACTAACATTGTAGGAGAATCGTCACCCACCCGTTCTCTCTCAGTGGAGACCCGAGATGTTAACCGCAAGAGCATCCGGCCAGGCAACTCGGGTCAAGCGCATAACCACAGCGCCTCGCCACTCGTCGCTATGAAAGGCCTAAAGGTTAAAAGGCAAGATCTCCCCTACGAGAGGGATATTCAATGTCACCTCAAGTAAGAAATTGGAGACGCTTTTCTCTCAAGTTCGAAGGCTAACGAGGAGCCGATGTAAGACTTGGTGAGAAAAACCGCGTGGAATAAGAACCCTCCAGGGCCCGTCCCCAAGCCCCCCCTCTTACCCCTCCCCCAGTGGGGTGACGAGGTATAAATAAGAAACACTGAGGAAAATCGATGTAGAATACGTCAGTCTACAGGTGACGAAGTCCCCGGATTAAGATTCGGCTACCGAGACTGGACAGGTAGAATACTTGGGTCGTTAGCCTACGAAGTCCCCTGCAAGAGAGGCAGGGCTACCTTAAGGGGCTAAGAAGCAGCTCATCCTTGAGCTAGTTCCTGGTTATCAGACAGAACGTTAAGTTAACTTGTTCAAGTTCAACTTGCTCTCGTCAGAGAGACTCCTCATATCCTGGTGCATCTTAAGCACCAGGGGTATGCCTTGTCCTTGAGGAATTAATAAAAGAAGAAGGAAAAGGCTCCCCCTCCAACCCGTTACTCGGTGGCCACCCCAAACTCATAAGTTAACTTGGTTGAGGAATCAAGTTCAACTTATTCTCGTTAGAGAAATCCCCCTCCTCTATCCTCGCCCTTGAGGAAGACTTGAACTTAGAAAAAGCTCATCCTCGAGCTAGTCCCTGGTTACCAAACTGACCTTTAAGTTAACTTATTCAAGTTTAACTTATTCTCGTCAGAGAAAACCCCCCTCATCGATCCTCACCCTTGAAGAAGACCCCTCCCCGAGTACAGCCCTCGCCCATGAGGAATTGAGTAACGAAGGAGAAAAGCTGCCCTTCGAGCCCGTTACTCGGTGGTCACACCGAACTCTAAGTTAACTTGGTTTAAGAACCAAGTTCGACTTACTCTCGCCAGAGAGACCACGCCTACCTTGGTGCCGCTTAAAGCACCGTAATTGTTCTCGTCCTTGAAGAACCCCCCCTGAATACCGTGTGGACCCCATCTGCTACCCTCGCCAAAAGTACCTCGTGATCTCGACCACCTCCATCTGGCCGGTCGGCACGCGTCGTGGAGTAAATAACATTCCTGAGGTATTTAAACTCCAGTAGAGTCAATAAGCCTAAATATTGTATATTGAAATGCGTAGCGAATTTAGCAATTTTAGAGGGGCAAGCTAATTAAAGTAATTAGGGTGTATTATAATATTCGGAGTATTTCTGTGGTGTCACGAGGAGCCGATGTAAGACTTCGAACTTGAGAGAAAAGCGTCTCCAATTTCTTACTTGAGGTGACATTGAATATCCCTCTCGTAGGGGAGATCTTGCCTTTTAACCTTTAGGCCTTTCATAGCGACGAGTGGCGAGGCGCTGTGGTTATGCGCTTGACCCGAGTTGCCTGGCCGGATGCTCTTGCGGTTAACATCTCGGGTCTCCACTGAGAGAGAACGGGTGGGTGACGATTCTCCTACAAACATCACCACTTCGTTTGGTTCTTTTGAAATGGAAAAGATGAACTATGGTTTGCGAAATTCTGGCCAGACCTTCTATCGTTTCATGGAGCAAGTTCTGAGAGTTCTTCCCTTTGTGTTTTGCTACATAGACGACCTGCTAATACCATCTTACCCGTTCTAGGGACACTTTTCTCACCTCCGTCAAGTCTTTTATCACCTTCAACAGTACGGTATCGTGCTCAACTCTTCTAAGTGTCTTTTTGGTGTCTCGCAACTCTCCTTCTTGGGACACCATGTTTCGGGTGCCGCGATTAGCTTACTCGAAGAAAAAGTTACCGTGATGCGTAACTTTGCCTAACCCACATCACGCAAGCAACTCCGACGTTTCTGTGGCATGGTCATTTTCTACAACAGATTAATTCCGAATTGTACCCAGGTCATGCAAACTTTAAACTCCATGCTGTCTAAGACCAAAAAGAACTCTCCTCTTGAATGGTCAACTAAAGCGTGCGATTCATTCTCTCGCACCAAATAGGCTATTCTCCAGGAGCTCCCATCAGCGTATCCTCCGACGCATCCTTAACTTACATAGGTGCAACCTTGCAGCAGAAGATTGGCGACCAATGGCAACCTCTTGCTTTCTTCTCTCGCTTCATCTCTGACTCCCAAAAGAGATATAGTACGTTCTCTCGCGAACTCCTCGGGAGATACATCGCAATCTGCCACTTCCGCCATCATTTGGAAGAGCGTGACTTCACTATTTTGACTGACCATAAGCCTTTGGTCGGTGCCTGCTCGTCTCGTTCCACGTTATCGGTGCACACTGATTTTGATACTCGTCACCTTAGCTTTATTCTGCAGATGAGAAGCCATATTCACTATGTTCCTGACTCTTCAAATGTCGTATCAGACGCGCTTTCTCGCATTTCCGCGATTTCGGGCACACAACTCTCTCACACTGCGCCCATCGATCATGCGACAATAGCTTGCCCAGGAACAAGATGAAGACACGCAAACGCTGTGTCACTCTTCTCAATCCGTTGTTAGTGAATTCGAATTACCAGACAGTACTTCCAGGCGCATTCTGGTCGAGTATTCATTGCCTGACTTTCCTCGTCCCCTCATTCCTCTAGCTTACCCTCGGCATATTTTCGACAAAATTCAAGGTGTCTCTCACCCTGGCGTCACTGCTACACGCAAGCTCGTTGCACAATGCTCTGTGGGGCCAGGTATCAATGCCGACCTGGAAAAATGGACTTTCTCATTCCCTTCATACCAACGCGCCAAAGTCCATCGTCACACTAACCTCTCTGGTCCCCTTTCCTCTCCCTTCCTTGCGTTTTGACGCCATTCACGTCGATCTAATACAGGGGTCCCCAAACCTTTTTGCACATTGACCCCTTCATGGAATCTTAGACTCATCATCGCCCCCCAGGCATTTACATGAAAATAAATAAATAGAAATTACATTCATGTGGCAATTCCGATGTACATCAATAATGAACACTGCATACCAAACCCCACGAAACTGTTGTTCTGTGTTCCCATCATTTGTAAATATCTCCCATTAAATATGCGAGGGAAAAGAAAAACGGCTTACTGTCATTATGGTGATCATGGAAAATTAGCAAAATTACTCATCGACCACCAGGGATCTATATCGACCACTTTGGAGACCCCTGATCTAGTAGGGCATCTGCCCTACTCTTGTGGCTGCAAATATTTTCTCACCATGATCGATCGTTTTACTCGTTGGCCAGAGGCAGTTCCTATATCAGATATTAGAGGTTCCACTGTCACTCGAGCCTTCGTCTCAGCATGGGCTGCTTGGTTTGGCGTTCCGTCCACGAACATGACTGATCATGACAGCCAATTTGAATCTGACTAATGGGATGCACTAATGTAAGTGAGTGGCTCATTTCGTCTTCGTACCACTAGCTATCCCATCCCCCACCAAAGCAACGCCAAAGTGGAACGGTTGCACAGAATACTTAAAGCAAGCTTACACTCCACAGATCCCAACATCACTTGAGTGGACAAGCTACTTCTGATTATCCTGGGTATTCGTTCATCCTTGATAGAGGAATTGGCCTGCTCTGCGGCGGAACTTGTCTACGGTACTCAACTTCGTCTCCTTTTTCTGACCGACCTCTACCTTCTCAACTCGCTCCTGCTTCTTATTTACACGATTTTGTATGGGTGGTGGCTGAGGTTAAGCCTACCGCCCCTAGAGTATCTGCAAATAGCAAAACCTTGGTGCCGAAAGAGATGACAAATTGTTCCCTTGTTTTTGTCCGTCGCGATTCAACTCGCTCTTCCTTGCAACCTGTATATGATGGACCTTTCTCGTCATCTCTAGGAAGCCGAAGTTCTTCGTCCTTCAGCTTGGCACCAAGCAGGATACTGTTTCCATAGACCACCTGAAACCCGCCTTTATTGAAAAGGTTCGCCTCGAACATCTTCTTCCCACTTCTTCTCCCACCATAACCCATTATTGTCTACGACGTCCCCAAAATAACCTCCAAACCACCCTTAGAAACACCCTTGATAGACAAACTTCACCTTCCGTCTTGCTGCCTCTGCCTCTTGTGTTGCAGGAACCCTCGTGGGCAGTGGTGGTCATTCAGGAGCAAATCTCTCCACCACTGGTCACCCCGTCAGCGGAAAACCGGACTCGAGGCCCTCATGTCCCGCTTAACGCCATCTCAGGAGGATCAAAGAAGCGGACCACCTTCGCTCCGTCAATCTCTGCTTGTGCCGGTGCCTCGCTCAACGCAACTGGTACTACCATAGCGAATACGTGTTCCCGTGCTTGCAGCCAAACCACTGGCAATGTGACACACTCCGGTCGCGTCATAAGGAGAACTCGGCGTTATCAGGGCTAGCAAGAGCATATTTTAAAATAAAGGGGGGGGGGTAGCTTTCTTTGGTGGGGAGTCGGGCGGATCGTTTTTCCACTTTTTTAGATTTTTCATTGTGGATAGATAGCGCGGAAAAGTTGCGAATGCGTATAAAAATATACTATACAAAGTTGCAGCAAGAAAAAAAATATTTAGACCCGGCGCCGGCACTTTGAAATTCCGAATAATAGGCCAAAAACGTAATTTTAATATATATCAAAGTTTATTGAATTACTTTTGGATATTGATAGAAACACTCCACAATACGTGTATATCATGTAGAAAAAAAATCTCATAGCTCTGTACTAATATCTTCACTCGGCGTCGATATGTTGAACTTCCTAAAAAGTCAAATATTTACTATTATTATGACGTTCGATTAGAAACGTATCTGAGCTCAGTATTATGCATAGCAGATTAGAAATATGATGTATAAGTTATTAACATATATTTATAAATATATTATACTATACCTATTGACAAATATATATATATATATATATATATATATATATATATATATATATATATATATATATATATATATATATATATATATATATATATATTTAACAAGGTTGCTTCTAAGAAAGCGTAATTTTAATTGCAGTAGGAAGGATACGACCATCAATGACATTCTTATTTATTCCAAGCAACGTTTCGGATTACCTAATCCATCATCAGGCTAAAGGGATAAACACAATTAGTGAGGTGAACAAATGTTAACTTAAACTAAATACAAATCAAAAGCAAATAATTAAGATAGGTAACCTATAAAATTATAAGTATTAATAATTACAAGTACATATACAGATAAGCTCAAAGTAAAAGAGAGGAACAAATTCATACCTGCTGTCAGCGAGTCAGGGGAATGACTAAAGAATTTACCAAAACTGGACATGATTATGGGTAGTTTGTTGTCGGAAGAATATTAACAGGTCTGCAGCTGGTTGATTGTGGCTATTACCGATAATGGGTAGCAGGTAATGTCTGAATTTAACGTGGGCGAATGTGTTTTTATGAAGAGAGATTCCAGAATTCTGAGCGGTGATGTTAGGATTAGAGCCCAGAATCTCAAAATTATTGATGTTGGCATCAACCTTACACTTTATAATTGCGCCAAGGTGTGCGCAAACCCTCGAGTGTAACGAGCGAATAGTACTACCAATATATGTTCCCTGGGAATATCCAGGGCAAGAAAATTTCTATACACTTCTATTGCGCAAATAAGCAGGGGTTAAATCCTTGGTGAGGAAGAGATTACCTATTTTTAAATTGTTAATGAAGGTTATTTGGAAATTTATTTGCGGAAAAAATATCTGAAGAAGGCAAGAAAACGATTTTTAAGGGGTATTTATCCCGCCTTGGCTAAACGTAACGTTCCAGGAAATGGGCCACTGCTGTGAGTTGACTTTTAAAATAGTTTTTATGTGCGATTCCAGCTTGTCGCTTGACTGTTGATGGCCGGCTTATCTATACACGCAAGTGGATGGAGTGGCTATGGGCAGCTACATCACTAAAGTACATAAGAAAAGTACGAACATGGTAAGATGTCTCAATGCGGAGAGTGAATGCCCTGAAATGTATAAAATAAGCGTAATCGGCTCATACATCCGCCGAGCTTATAAATGATGCTCTACGTGGGAACTTTTCCACCATGAGATTGCACGAGTAAAACAAATACTCGTGAATAATGGTTTCTCAAACAGCATGATTGACAAACAACTCCAATCATTTTTAAATTATAGGGGAGGGGGCATATCCTTCTTACCCCCATTTACTTATTTATCCATATTATTCTTGCTTTTCACTTGGTTTTCTCGATGCATTTTCTTCTTCTTGAATGAATTTCCTTTTTCTCATTATCGTATCTTCTTCTTGACTTCCGTATACTTCTTGGTCTGGGTTGGTCGTTAATCTTCGTTTTCTTTCTTGAAACACCTTCATTTTCTTCCTTTTATCTTCGGTTGACGATTTCTTCTTGATTCTTGATGAGTTAGTCCATCAAGCGTTTTCTTTCTTCATTTTTCTCTTTATCGTATCTTCTTCTTGACCTCTGTATACTTTTTGGGCTGGGTTTGTCGTTAATTTTCGTTTTATTTCTTGAAACATCTTCATTTTCTTCCTTTTATCTTCGGTTAATGATTTCTTCTTGATTCTTGATGAGTTAGTCCTTCAAGCGTTTTCTTTCGATTTTTTTTTCTGGACGATCTTCTTAAAAGTTTTTGGACTCTTGAGTTTCGAACGCGGCCCCGTTGGATTTAAACGCCAATACTCTAGTCTCACGACCGGTTTTAGCCCGTTTTGAGTTGGTAATTTTATCGGCTATTTATACTATCGAGTTGGAAGGAATTTTTTTTCTGATACATTTTACGCACCCCTACAAAATAACCATTACAAACATGCGGATAAAACTGAAAGTAATCATGGAGAAGTCAACGACATCAAAGCGTATTACAGAAACCAGATGTCCACAGCCTATAAAATAGATGAAAAAAACATCAAGGAGATTATTAACCGGAACATCAAGGTTAAAAAATCAAACGAATAAAATCCAACTCATCATTTATTATAAAAAAAACAAAAGCCAGCAATTTCCTGATTAAAAACAACATCTGCCTAAACTCTTCGAATCTCAAATCAACCAACATAGTTTACGAGTTCGACTGTAATCTTTATAAAAACTCCAAATATATTGGCATGACAACCACTACACTTTCGAGACGTTTAACCATGCATCACATTAAAACTATTTTAAAATTCCACTCACAAGAGTGGCCCATTTCCTCTAACGCTACTCTTAACCAAGGCGGAATAAATACCCCTTAAAAATCGTATACTTTCATTCTGTCAGATCCTCACTCCACTCATTACATTGGTAAAGGAGGCAAGAACATTTCAAAACGCTCCTAATATGTTCGAATAAGATTGAAAGCTTAGCAATTTAGTTTTGTTTTTACCAAACAGATTCATTTATAAAAGAGATGAATACTGGATAAGTGATCCACCATTTAGAAGGTTAGAAGAAGAGAAAATTGCTAAAGGAAATTAATTGAGGCAAAATGCATAGTGGTCTTCAACAAAATTTTCATTCAGGAAAGACTGCTACCCAACTACACTATATATATATATATATATATATATATATATATATATATATATATATATATATATATATATATATTAAAAAAAGATGAATACTGGACAAGTAATCCACCATCTACAAGATGGAATTAAAAAAATAGTTAGAAGAGAAAGTTGCCAAAGGAATGACTCTGGCGTTAAGAAAGACAATTACACAAATATAAATATATTTATAAAATCCAACGAATGTACAGAGATAAGTAGGTTAAGTAAATATGGTGAATAATATGGAGAAACACTATAGACTGAATAATAGAGTAAATAATAATATAGTAATATAGAGCATAATAGAGTATCTTTGAGATAGTAAATATTATTGAGTTGTAAGTAATATAGTGTCGTAATTTAGAGTATTTTAAAGTATCTATAATAGACTGTGAATTGGGAGCTACAATGAAAAACAAATATAATTCGGACTTACTCTCGTATTGTCGTTTGCAAAGAATGTGAGTGGAATTAACTCAGTATGATTTATTTGGAGGTAAATGAATAATTGTAGAAGGAATGGTTATCGACCTTTAGACGACGAGAGCAGCGAGTCGAGTGGGCAGTTTCGCATGCTTATTTGGTCGAGCTGGGAACGTGTGTTTGTTTGTTTGTGTGTGAAATTTAAGAGATGTTGTTTGGAACAGTATACGTTAATTGAATTGACAAGAAAATAAATGAATGAATTAATCATTAAGTTTAACATAAATGATTTAATTTACAAAAGCTGAAGTAAATTAATTGAAAGATTAAATTGACAAAGTTAGAGTAAGATAAATGAATAATTAAATTAACAGTTAAAGGATTGCATGAATTATTTAAATGACAAAAGAATTGAATTTTATACATAATAAATGATGATATATACATTGAACTTTCCCAGGAGGTTTTTATTATATGAATGCCCAGAGGCATTGCTATACTACTATAAAACGACAAAAGCTAACAATCTCCTTATGTAAAAAAACAACTGCCAAACCTCCTCGAATCTAAAATTAACTAACATAGTTTACGAGTTTATCTGCCCCAATGAAGACTGCAAGCTTTATAATAACTTAAAATATTATGTCATGACAACGATCACCCTTTTGAGGCCTTTAACCATGCATTTACAAAGCGGAGGGCCTAAAAATCATATAAAGAGCGCGCACAACATCAACCTAACTAGAGATATTCTAGTTGAAAACACCACAATTAAAAGAAAATAGGGAAATAAAGCTAGCCTGAAAATCTTAGAAGTCATCCTAGTAAACGAAGAAAAGCAGGTCCTTAAGTCACACTACTAGCTGGAATCGAACATTAAAGTTGTTCTAAAAATTCCAATCAACGGATTGGTTCGTTTCCTCTGACGTTACGTATAAGCGAGGCGCAATAAATTTCCCCTAAAAACCGTCTTTTTTTTTTATTTAGCCTGATTCTGACCACTAATATATATATATATATATATATATATATATATATATATATATATATATATATATATATATATATATATATATATATATATATATAATGGAAGATATCACATTGGTGTGATGTATATTAGTGAAAGAAAATCATATGAAAGATAATGGTAAACCACAATATTTGAATCAAGAATTTATTTATAACTATCGGATTAGTTTCGGCAAGGTGCCATTTTCCCGAAACTTGTGCGATAGTTATAAATATAATCTTGATTCAAATATTGTGGTTTACCATTATCTTTCATATGTATATATTCTTGCTTTGATGGCGAAATTTGACATTAAATACAAGATGCCATGCACTAAAACACAAACAATACCAGTCCATTTTACGCATTTCAACTCCCTAAATCTCCAAGAAGCTACATAAATTGCTGGAAAGATTTTTATATTTAAAAAAAAGAAAGAAATGTGTACTACGAAGTACATGTTTTATGTTGCATAATTTTTGTTGTAAAAAGTGTTTTAATAACGAGATATACTAATCATATTTTCAAATGTCTTGTCTTTGCTTAGAGAAAATTATTGTATCAGATATTTTCAGCTGGAACAACAACAATCAGCTGATTCAAGAAATCCCCAAACCAGACTGAAGACACACGATTAAGTGTTTATGGGATAGATCGGTCTTGAGTTCATTTTAGATGGTGTTGACATATCTGATTAGTTCCGCATAACTAATATTTCGGTAAACATGTAGACGAGCGGCCCGGCCGGATTTTTTTTTTGTCTAAATATTATCGTTCACCCGTGTCTGAATATTCATGCGCGTTTGAGTTCTGACGTCATACCCCACCCAAACCCCTATTATAATTCGCAAAACGATTAAAGGCGCTGATATGATGTAGTTAAAGCATTCACCTCTGTAAATGTCAGAACATTATAAAAATTAGGATTATATACTGGGGGCTGTGCCCCCCAGACCCCCCCAATTTAATGAAACAGGATCATCGTAGTGAGGTCCACGCATCGTGTTTACCCCCCGACGAGCCGTCCCCTATAAATGTACTCCAAAAACGTGAAACAGTTTGGAACACGGAGGAAATGGTACATCTTATTCGCCGGGCCGCTGGTCTACATATTTACCCTTATACAGATTTTGAAATGGAGGATGACCCCGATGGGTCTCCTCCTGATAATATAAATCTTCCATTTAAATACTTAATAGTACCTGTAAAAGAAGATGATAAATTTAATGACCAACCTCTTCAATTTAGCATTGCCCTTAAAAACAGTAATTTACTTAATGATATTCAACATCATGATGTAACTTTTACTGGTCACACAAAGAATTGCATTATTAGTACCAGTACTAAGATTTAAAATATATTCTTAGATAGTGCAGGTTTCTTACTAGGTGAGTGGAAAGTAACTTGTAAATTACTATCAGATCTTCCAAAATCCTATGGGGTTATTTCTCCAATTGCTCTAAATGAGAATGTAGTGGAAATAAAGAATGAATTAATATCTAAAGGCTACCCTATACTATCAATGTCTTGTATCAATAAAAGAATAAAAAAAGATAACACTCCAACATAATTTATTAAAATTGACTCAGTTGAAAATAAGCTAACTATAATTAAAAAACTGTATACAAATTTCCATGTAAACGATTATACCCCTACCGATACAATGCTTCAGATGTCAAAAATATGGACATACATTTAATTCCTGTCGATCAAGAGCAAAATGTCTAATATGTAGCAATGACCACTCAGCTAAAGACTGCCCAAGACAAACTTTAAAATGCGCAAATTGCAACTTAAACCAGGAAGCTAAGAAAGTTGAAATCGTAGCAAAAAATTTAAATATTAGTTATGAAAGTGCTAAAACACAAATAAAAGAAAAAAAATAATAAACCTTATAATATAAACTATCCATCCTCTATTTCCAAGGAAACTGCTGCAATTATTCAAACCCCCAAGAAGTTAACCAAGCTAGCTATGCTCATATCTTAACATAACATAATTTCACGGATGACAAAAGCCACAAGGACCTATCAAAGGTCATCCGCATCCGTCAAATCTCAACCACATAATGCATCCATAGGATTTTTTCAGATCATGCATCTACAATATACAATTTAACAATATATAGGAATGTCCAACCATGCATCTACAATATATAATTTAAAGCCTCCAAAGGAGTCTGTCAAAAAAAAATCAAAGTCTTTAAAATATATAATAAAAAGAAACTGCATCCACATGAATGAGTCAAGAAACATATCCACATACCAAAAAGTAAGAAATTAACCCTCCATCCCCATATAATCATCCAATCTGTGCTTGAAAACATTTAAGTTTGGGCTGTCTACAGTCTCAGGTGGCAAACTATTCCAATAATCCACCACTCTGTTAGTGAAAAAATATTTTCTAACATCCAGTCTGCACCTCTGTTTTTTAATCTTTAAGTGGTGGCCTCTAGTTCTATTACTACCTTCTAACTCAAATAACTTGCTGAAATCCAATTTATCCATCCCAGAAAAGATTTTAAAAAGCTCAATCATATCTCCCCTCACACACCTTTCAAATGAAAACATATTTAATACCCTCAGTCTATCTTCATATTCAAGGTGCATCAGGGATGGTATTATTTTTGTTGCCCTCCTTTGTACTGACTCTAATAAGTTTATATCATGTCTAAAATGTGGTGACCATGCCTGTATACAGTACTCTAAATGTGGCCTGACATAAGAGTTTTATAGTTTAAGGATGACCTCCTTACTCTTGTAGCTAACATTTCTTTTAATGTAACATAGCACCCTATTTGCTCTATTTTTTGCCTCAATACACTGCTTTGAAAATTTCAGTGACCTATCTACTACTACTCCTAAGTCTTTCTCATCTTGAACTGAATTAATCCAATACCCATCCATCTCATAGCTAAATTCCCTATTATCTCTCCCCATGTTAATAACTTTGCATTTATTAAGGTTAAAAGTCATCTGCCACTTCTGAGCCCAAGCTAACAACTTATTTAAGTCACCCTGCACTTTCAAGCTACCCTCAACCTCTTTGACTACAGCTGCCAATTTAGTGTCATCAGCAAAAATTGATACTTTGCTATTCACACCTTGCCCAAGATCATTTATATAGATTATAAATAATAAAGGGCCTAAAACTGATCCCTGAGGTACGCCACTAATAACATTCCTCCACTCTGACCTCACTCCATTCAGTACAACTCTCTGTTTCCTATTTTTCAGCCATTCAGTTATCCAATTTAAAACCTTCCCACATATCCCATGCAGCTTTAATTTATGAACTAGTCTTCTATGTGGAACCTTATCAAAAGCTTTGCTGAAATCTAAGTAGATCACATCAACTTTCTCACCCCTATCTAATTCTTTAGTTACATAATCCATAAAATCCAGTAAATTAGTTAAACACGATCTACCTTTTCTAAAACCATGCTGAGCATCATTAATTAAACTGCTACTCTCTAGATGATCAGAAATTCCCTTCTTAACCATCTTCTCAAGAATTTTACAGACTATAGAAGTTAAGCTTACCGGTCTAAAGTTATTTGGATCCTCTTTGCTTCCCTTTTTAAAAATTGGCACTACATTTGCCAATTTCCAATCATTTGGTATTTCTCCAGACTCTAGTGATCTAATAAATATCTTCTCAAGAGCTACTGCAATACTTTCTACACCTTCTTTGAGTATCCTAGAATGAATGTTGTCAGGGCCAGATGCCTTACTAGTATTTAACTGCATTATAAGCCCTTTAATTTCTTCTCTGTCTATATTAATAGAATTTATCACTACTTCCCTTGACCTAGAATTATCATCAATTAATCTAACTGGTTTCTCTTCTGTGAATACTGAAGCAAAATGATCATTAAGGACCTCTACTATTTCCTCATCAGATTCTTTCAAAACCCCTTCATATTTAATAGGCCCTATTTTATCACTGTTAGATTTATTATTGATTCTATAATAGCTAAAGAATTTTTTAGGATCTTTATTATTATTTTTAGCTAAATTAATTTCTGCTGTCCTTTTGGTCTTCTTAATAATCTTATTTAGTTCATTTCTGGTTGACCTATAATGGTTTAAATTATCTAAACTACTCTCACTTTGTAATTTCTGGTATGCCCTTTTTTTCTCTGAAACTTTATTAGCTATTTCTTGATTCCACCATAATGGTTTCCTACATTTCTTCCTAATAGACTTCATTGGAATATACTGTTCCTGAACCATGTTTAATATAGTCTTAAAAATATACCACATCTCCTAAATATTCTTTCCATGGAATTCTATATCCCACCTAATCTGATTTAACATGCTTCGTAATTTATCATAATCTCCCCTATAAAAATTTGGAATTCTTGTGGAGTTTGTCGTTGTTCTACCCTTAACTATTTGCAAATTAAACCGAACCATCTGATGATCACTGTTTCCTAAAGATTCCCCTACACTCAATCCTTGAACTAAATGATCATCATTTGAAAGAACTAGATCTAATATATTGGCACCCCTTGTTGGCTTATTAACAAATTGGGTCAAAAAGTTATCCTCAAAACACTCCATAAACTTACAACTTGCTCTATCTCTTCCTATCATATTTTCCCAGTCTACAGAAGTTAAATTAAAGTCACCAAGAATAACTGTATCTTCTTTGCATCCTTTACTTATTTCCCTAATCATTAACTCATCGATGCAAGCAGTCTGTCCTGGTGGTCTATAAAAAGCTCCCAGGTGTATTTTCCTATTTTTACCAACCTTAATATCTATCCATAATGATTCGCCTTCTCCTTGCTTTATAGAGTTATTTAAATTTGAAGAAATGCTATTTCTAATATAAATAATTAACCCACCACCAGTCCTATCTCTCCTTTGACTAATGTACATAGTATAACCTTCTAGTTCAAATTCACTGACATTATCATTAAATATATTTTCATTAACCCATGATTCAACTATACATATTATATCTATATCTTCATGAATGATATAACTAAATAATTCATCCCTCTTATTTCTAAGACTACGAGCATTTGTGTAAAGACAACTCAGCCCACCTATCCCTGAAGCACCTGAGGGCCTATCTCCTCTGCATCTCCTTTCTCTCCTTCCCCGACCCTGTACTCTTGTATTTCCCTGACCACTATCACTACTCAAGTAATTTAACCCTAAAGCACTTCCATTAGCCTGCCTACCTTCTACAAATCTGTGTTTGCTTCCTATCCCTGCCTCACTTTGAGCCATAAAATTTCCCTGACCACTATCAAAACCTAACCTACAAGATAGAACCATCAATAATAATACAGCAAGTGGCAAATCAATTCACCATCAAACCTTGATTAATAACCCCAATCCACTTGTTTATGATAAGACAAGCAATCCAAATTTTCTTACTAATTCAAATACATCCTCTACCGACCCCCTCAAAATTAGTAATCATCAAAATAATGCAAATGATACACATATTTACAACTTTCTCTTAATTGCTTTGCTTAAAAGACTTGGGATGGAAGGAATTTGAAAAAGCATTAGTTGAAGCAAAACAAATGCAACAAGAAGCTATACACTCTCAACCTGCTTAATAATGAAACTCAACTAATATTAGGTGAAAAAGGAAATAAAAATCAGGAAATGTTCATTGAAGCTGATAATCAGGGCAAAACTGTCAGGCAAGACACAAGTAATTCAAAACCTAAAGAAAATAAACTAAACATCACTATATCTCATAAAAATGTAGCCTCAGATAAAAGTAGACAAAAACCTCCCATTGTTGAAGCAAATGATGCAGTTAATCTCAAAGGTAAAAATAAACCCCCCCCAAGTTCTGAATCTGAAAAAAATAAAAGAAACAGCAAAACTAATAATCCAAACTTAATCAAATCAAATAAAAGACCCGTTTGTAGTGAACCTGAATCTATAAATAATTAAGCCAAGTAAAATGGATAATAAAACAAACAAGATAAAAATTTTGCAATGGAATTGCCAGAGCTTATTTTGTCATCTATCGGAATTCAAAGTTTACTTGTATGCTAACAAACCCCACTTGTGTTGTATATGCGAAACACAATTGGGCATCAAATCAAATGTTAATTTTATTAACTATACAATTTTTAGAAGAGACAGAGATAGAAGGGGTGGAGGTATAATGATCTTAATTCACAAAGACATTAACTATAAAATAATAAATCTAAATGACTATATTAACAAAGCCCTTGAAGCTCAGGCTATCAGAATTTATCTAAAAAATAATAATGCTGTAGATATACTCAATTTATATAATCCCCATGCAAACAATTTTATTGAACAAGAACTAGAATTCTATATATCTCAACTAGGTAATAAATTAATTATTTGTGGTGATCTAAATCAAAGACACCCCGCATGGGATAATCATCTCAAGCATGAATGGTGAAGAGAAATTTAAGGATATCTTGATCACAAAGGAGATAGTGACAAAGAAAATTGATAGTAAAGCACCCGGTCCTGATGAGGTCTTTCCTAGAATTTTGAAAGAATGTAAGGATGTGTTAAGAGAGCCCCTAGCATGCATCTTTAGAAAATCATTGGAGAGTTGCATTGTGCCAGTGGCATGGAAGAAAGCCAATGTGATACCTATATTTAAGAAAGGGGATAAAACAAATATGTCGAATTACAGACCAGTAAGTTTGACATCAGTGGTAGGGAAAATGATGGAATCTATTATAGCAAGGAATATTAGGGATCACTTGGATAAGCATAAGTTGATAAAAGAATCACAGCATGGCTTTAGTAAGGGTAAATCCTGTCTGACTAATTTGCTGTCTTATTATAGTAAGGTGTATGAAGCAGCAGATAATGATGAAAACTATGATATTTTATACTTGGACTTTAGTAAGGCTTTTGATCGAGTGCCACACTTACGGCTTCTGAGCAAAGTTAAAGCACATGGGATCGATGTCAGTATATTTAGGTGGATTCAGTCATGGCTTGGTGACAGACAGCAAAGAGTTAGTATAGATGGAGTTAAATCTGAGTGGGGGTGTGTTAGCAGTGGAGTTCGGCAAGGATCTGTTTTGGGTCCCTTGCTATTCTTAATTTATATTAATGATCTTGACATAGGTATAAGAGTGACCTGAGTAAATTTGCTGATGATACTAAGCTAGGTAGGGCCATTAGGCTGATTCTGATGCTGTTGTAATGCGGGAGGAATTGAACATTCTGTCCAATTGGGCCGAGAAATGGCAAATGAAGTTTAACATAGACAAATGTAGTGTACTTAGTATAGGTAGAAATAATCCATTGAATAGTTATAAATTAAATGGGAGAATTTTAGGGAGGACCGATTGTGAGAGGGACTTGGGTATTTTGGTAAGTTCAGACCTTCGTCCTAGAAAGCAATGCCTAAATGCTAAGAATAAAGCTAATAGGATATTGGGATTCATTAGGAGGAGTGTAAGCAATAAGAGTGCTGAAGTCATTCTAAAACTGTATCTGGCGCTAGTTAGGCCTCATCTAGACTATGCAGTACAATTTTGGTCACCATATTATAGGAAGGATATTGATTTGCTTGAGTCTATGCAGAGAAGGATGACAAAGATGATTGGTGGGCTAAGGAACTTACCTTATGGTGAAAGGCTCAGAAAACTAAATCTACATACATTGGAAAGGAGAAGAGTCAGAGGGGAATTGATTGAAGTCTTCAAATGGGTAAAAGGATATAATAAAGGGGATCTGGGTAAGGTTCTTATACTTAGTGAACATGACAGGACACGTAGCAATGGGTTTAAGCTTGATAAGTATAGGTTTAGGAAGGAGATTGGGAGGAATTGGTTTACAAATCGTGTGGTAGATGAATGGAATAGGCTCAATAGACATATGATAGAAGCCTCCTCTCTGGGTAGTTTTAAGAATAGATTTGATAAATATATGGATGAAGCTGCTAGATGGGACTGACTTTTTTATGTACATATGTATATATTTTTCTAAGGAGTGGGGAGATTATATTTTGCAGTTGCATGAATGGACATAATCCTCTGGATGCATTTTATGTATATTGTAGATTAGATCTGACAAACTCCTGTAAAGGGTGACAATGTTGATGACTTTTCTCTGGTAAGAAATCTTTTGTGTGTTGACTGGAACAGGAGCTGCCAAGTGTAGGCCATGAATGGTCTTTTGCAGTCTCCTTCTTTTCTTATGTTCTTATCCTGTTTTGCAGATGATCAGGCAATATACACCAGTGGGAACACACTACAGGAAGGATAAATTGGATTTCAGCAAGTTATTTGAGTTAAAAGGTAGTAATAGAACTAGAGGCCACCACTTAAGATTAAAAAACAGAGGTGCAGACTAGATGTTAGAAAATATTTTTTCACTAACAGAGTTGTGGATTATTGAATAGTTTGCCACCTTGTAGCGGCCTGAAAATATATACTCTAATCCCAATCGATCCAACCCATTTCCTACACTGATCCGGACGTGAGAAATCGAAGGAGAATGAAACAGATTGCATATACAGTCCCTTTACTTACAAAAAAATACAATATTTACATAAATATGGGGTAAATATTCACACAACAAATATTTATATATATATATATATATATTATATATATATATATATATATATATATATATATATATATATATATATATATATATATATATATATATATATATATTATATATATATATATATATATATATATATATATATATATATATATATATATATATATATATATATATATATATATATATATATATATATATATATATATATATATATATATATATATATATATATATATATATATATATATATATATATATATATTATATATATATATATATATATATATATATATATATATATATATATATATATATATATATATATATATATATATATATATATATATATATATATATATATATATAATATATATATATATATATAATATATATATATAATATATATATATATATATATATATATTATATATATATATATATATATATATATATATATATATATATATATATATATATATATATATATATATATATATATATATATATATATATATATATATAT